>CAUJCB010000116.1:0-26328 GCA_963082715.1 Harpalus rubripes | reverse complement strand
AAGGTTGTATTCACTAAAAAACAGTGTATTTTGTCTTATTGTACCCTAAATAACCTAGTTCCATCGAAACTACAGGTAGAATATGTTTCCTAAGATACATGCAAAATCGTCGTTTCAGACCGTGAAACGCTCAAATATGATGTAAAAACTGTTCTCAAACATGTCTCCAAATCACTTGAAAATGCGTTTTCTAAGCGAATTACGTGTTTTTAAGGTGTTTTGCAGTAACTTCTATAGTTCAAATCGGCACTCTAGCTGCGCTGGCGAGAGCACCACGGAGTGCCTCCAAAAGGTTGTATTCACTAAAAAACAGTGTATTTTGTCTTATTGTACCCTAAATAACCTAAGTTCCATCGAAACTACAGGTAGAATATGTTTCCTAAGATACATGCAAAATCGTCGTTTCAGACCGTGAAACGCTCAAATATGATGTAAAAACTGTTTTTCAAAACATGTCTCCAAATCACTTGAAAATGCGTTTTCTAAGCGAATTACGTGTTTTTAAGGTGTTTTGCAGTAACTTCTATAGTTCAAATCGGCACTCTAGCTGCGCTGGCGAGTGCACCACGGAGTGCCTCCAAAAGGTTGTATTCACTAAAAAACAGTGTATTTTGTCTTATTGTACTCTAAAAACCTAGTTCCATCGAAACTACAGGTAGAATATGTTTCCTAAGATACATGCAAAATCGTCGTTTCAGACCGTGAAACGCTCAAATATGATGTAAAAACTGTTTCTCAAAACATGTCTCCAAATCACTGAAAATGCGTTTTCTAAGCGAATTACGTGTTTATAAGGTGTTTTGCAGTAACTTCTATAGTTCAAATCGGCACTCTAGCTGCGCTGGCGAGTGCACTACGGAGTGCCTCCAAAAGGTTGTATTCACTAAAAAACAGTGTATTTTGTCTTATTGTACCCTAAATAACCTAGTTCCATCTAAACTACAGGTAGAATATGTTTCCTAAGATACATGCAAAATCGTCGTTTCAGACCGTGAAACGCTCAAATATGATGTAAAAACTGTTTCTCAAAACATGTCTCCAAATCACTTGAAAATGCGTTTTCTAAGCGAATTACGTGTTTTTAAGGTGTTTTGCAGTAACTTCTATAGTTCAAATCGGCACTCTAGCTGCGCTGGCGAGTGCACCACGGAGTGCCTCCAAAAGGTTGTATTCACTAAAAAACAGTGTATTTTGTCTTATTGTACCCTAAATAACCTAGTTCCATCGAAACTACAGGTAGAATATGTTTCCTAAGATACATGCAAAATCGTCGTTTCAGACCGTGAAACGCTCAAATATGATGTAAAAACTGTTTCTCAAAACATGTCTCCAAATCACTTGAAAATGCGTTTTCTAAGCGAATTACGTGTTTTTAAGGTGTTTTGCAGTAACTTCTATAGTTCAAATCGGCACTCTAGCTGCGCTGGCGAGAGCACCACGGAGTGCCTCCAAAAGGTTGTATTCACTAAAAAACAGTGTATTTTGTCTTATTGTACCCTAAATAACCTAGTTCCATCGAAACTACAGGTAGAATATGTTTCCTAAGATACATGCAAAATCGTCGTTTCAGACCGTGAAACGCTCAAATATGATGTAAAAACTGTTTTTCAAAACATGTCTCCAAATCACTTGAAAATGCGTTTCTAAGCGAATTACGTGTTTTTAAGATGTTTTGCAGTAACTTCTATAGTTCAAATCGGCACTCTAGCTGCGCTGGCGAGTGCACCACGGAGTGCCTCCAAAAGGTTGTATTCACTAAAAAACAGTGTATTTTGTCTTATTGTACTCTAAATAACCTAGTTCCATCGAAACTACAGGTAGAATATGTTTCCTAAGATACATGCAAAATCGTCGTTTCAGACCGTGAAACGCTCAAATATGATGTAAAAACTGTTTCTCAAAACATGTCTCCATCACTTGAAAATGCGTTTTCTAAGCGAATTACGTGTTTATAAGGTGTTTTGCAGTAACTTCTATAGTTCAAATCGGCACTCTAGCTGCGCTGGCGAGTGCACTACGGAGTGCCTCCAAAAGGTTGTATTCACTAAAAAACAGTGTATTTTGTCTTATTGTACCCTAAATAACCTAGTTCCATCTAAACTACAGGTAGAATATGTTTCCTAAGATACATGCAAAATCGTCGTTTCAGACCGTGAAACGCTCAAATATGATGTAAAAACTGTTTCTCAAAACATGTCTCCAAATCACTTGAAAATGCGTTTTCTAAGCGAATTACGTGTTTTTAAGGTGTTTTGCAGTAACTTCTATAGTTCAAATCGGCACTCTAGCTGCGCTGGCGAGTGCACCACGGAGTGCCTCCAAAAGGTTGTATTCACTAAAAAACAGTGTATTTTGTCTTATTGTACCCTAAATAACCTAGTTCCATCGAAACTACAGGTAGAATATGTTTCCTAAGATACATGCAAAATCGTCGTTTCAGACCGTGAAACGCTCAAATATGATGTAAAAACTGTTTCTCAAAACATGTCTCCAAATCACTTGAAAATGCGTTTTCTAAGCGAATTACGTGTTTTTAAGGTGTTTTGCAGTAACTTCTATAGTTCAAATCGGCACTCTAGCTGCGCTGGCGAGAGCACCACGGAGTGCCTCCAAAAGGTTGTATTCACTAAAAAACAGTGTATTTTGTCTTATTGTACCCTAAATAACCTAGTTCCATCGAAACTACAGGTAGAATATGTTTCCTAAGATACATGCAAAATCGTCGTTTCAGACCGTGAAACGCTCAAATATGATGTAAAAACTGTTTTTCAAAACATGTCTCCAAATCACTTGAAAATGCGTTTTCTAAGCGAATTACGTGTTTTTAAGGTGTTTTGCAGTAACTTCTATAGTTCAAATCGGCACTCTAGCTGCGCTGGCGAGTGCACCACGGAGTGCCTCCAAAAGGTTGTATTCACTAAAAAACAGTGTATTTTGACTTATTGTACTCTAAATAACCTAGTTCCATCGAAACTACAGGTAGAATATGTTTCCTAAGATACATGCAAAATCGTCGTTTCAGACCGTGAAACGCTCAAATATGATGTAAAAACTGTTTCTCAAAACATGTCTCCAAATCACTTGAAAATGCGTTTTCTAAGCGAATTACGTGTTTTTAAGGTGTTTTGCAGTAACTTCTATAGTTCAAATCGGCACTAGCTGCGCTGGCGAGTGCACCACGGGGTGCCTCCAAAAGGTTGTATTCACTAAAAAACAGTGTATTTTGTCTTATTGTACCCTAAATAACCTAGTTCCATCGAAACTACAGGTAGAATATGTTCCTAAGATACATGCAAAATCGTCGTTTCAGACCGTGAAACGCTCAAATATGATGTAAAAACTGTTTCTCAAACATGTCTCCAAATCACTTGAAAATTCGTTTTCTAAGCGAATTACGTGTTTTTAAGGTGTTTTGCAGTAACTTCTATAGTTCAAATCGGCACTCTAGCTGCGCTGGCAAGTGCACCACGGAGTGCCTCCAAAAGGTTGTATTCACTAAAAAACAGTGTATTTTGTCTTATTGTACCCTAAATAACCTAGTTCCATCGAAACTACAGGTAGAATATGTTTCCTAAGATACATGCAAAATCGTCGTTTCAGACCGTGAAACGCTCAAATATGATGTAAAAACTGTTTTTCAAAACATGTCTCCAAATCACTTGAAAATGCGTTTTCTAAGCGAATTACGTGTTTTTAAGGTGTTTTGCAGTAACTTCTATAGTTCAAATCGGCACTCTAGCTGCGCTGGCGAGTGCACCACGGAGTGCCTCCAAAAGGTTGTATTCTCTAAAAAACAGTGTATTTTGTCTTATTGTACCCTAAATAACCTAGTTCCATCGAAACTACAGGTAGAATATGTTTCCTAAGATACATGCAAAATCGTCGTTTCAGACCGTGAAACGCTCAAATATGATGTAAAAACTGTTTCTCAAAACATGTCTCCATCACTTGAAAATGCGTTTTCTAAGCGAATTACGTGTTTATAAGGTGTTTTGCAGTAACTTCTATAGTTCAAATCGGCACTCTAGCTGCGCTGGCGAGTGCACCACGGAGTACCTCTAAAGTTGTACTTAAAGAAAATCACTGTATTTTGTCATATTGCATCCTAAACAACAAATTCCATCGAAAGTACCAGTAAAATATGTGTCCAAATGCTACACACAAATCGTTCGTTTCAGACCGTGAAACGCTCAAATATGATGTAAAAACAGTTTCTCAAAACATGTCTCCAAATCACTTGAAAATGCGTTTTCTAAGCGAATTACGTGTTTTTAAGGTGTTTTGCAGTAACTTCTATAGTTCAAATCGGTACTCTAGCTGCGCTGGCGAGTGCACTACGGAGTGCCTCCAAAAGGTTGTTTTCCTTAAAAAAACAATGTATTTTGTCTTATTGTACCCTAAATAACCTAGTTCCATCGAAACTACAGGTAGAATATGTTTCCTAAGATACATGCAAAATCGTCGTTTCAGACCGTGAAACGCTCAAATATGATGTAAAAACTGTTTCTCAAACATGTCTCCAAATCACTTGAAAATGCGTTTTCTAAGCGAATTACGTGTTTTTAAGGTGTTTTGCAGTAACTTCTATAGTTCAAATCGGCACTCTAGCTGCGCTGGCGAGAGCACCACGGAGTGCCTCCAAAAGGTTGTATTCACTAAAAAACAGTGTATTTTGTCTTATTGTACCCTAAATAACCTAGTTCCATCGAAACTACAGGTAGAATATGTTTCCTAAGATACATGCAAAATCGTCGTTTCAGACCGTGAAACGCTCAAATATGATGTAAAAACTGTTTTCAAAACATGTCTCCAAATCACTTGAAAATGCGTTTTCTAAGCGAATTACGTGTTTTTAAGGTGTTTTGCAGTAACTTCTATAGTTCAAATCGGCACTCTAGCTGCGCTGGCGAGTGCACCACGGAGTACCTCTAAAAGTTGTACTTAAAGAAAATCACTGTATTTTGTCATATTGCATCCTAAACAACAAAATTCCATCGAAAGTACCAGTAAAATATGTGTCCAAATGCTACACACAAATCGTTCGTTTCAGACCGTGAAACGCTCAAATATGATGTAAAAACAGTTTCTCAAAACATGTCTCCAAATCACTTGAAAATGCGTTTTCTAAGCGAATTACGTGTTTTTAAGGTGTTTTGCAGTAACTTCTATAGTTCAAATCGGTACTCTAGCTGCGCTGGCGAGTGCACTACGGAGTGCCTCCAAAAGGTTGTTTTCCTTAAAAAAACAATGTATTTTGTCTTATTGTACCCTAAATAACCTAGTTCCATCGAAACTACAGGTAGAATATGTTTCCTAAGATACATGCAAAATCGTCGTTTCAGACCGTGAAACGCTCAAATATGATGTAAAAACTGTTTCTCAAAACATGTCTCCAAATCACTTGAAAATGCGTTTTCTAAGCGAATTACGTGTTTTTAAGGTGTTTTGCAGTAACTTCTATAGTTCAAATCGGCACTCTAGCTGCGCTGGCGAGAGCACCACGGAGTGCCTCCAAAAGGTTGTATTCACTAAAAAACAGTGTATTTTGTCTTATTGTACCCTAAATAACCTAGTTCCATCGAAACTACAGGTAGAATATGTTTCCTAAGATACATGCAAAATCGTCGTTTCAGACCGTGAAACGCTCAAATATGATGTAAAAACTGTTTTTCAAAACATGTCTCCAAATCACTTGAAAATGCGTTTTCTAAGCGAATTACGTGTTTTTAAGGTGTTTTGCAGTAACTTCTATAGTTCAAATCGGCACTCTAGCTGCGCTGGCGAGTGCACCACGGAGTACCTCTAAAAGTTGTACTTAAAGAAAATCACTGTATTTTGTCATATTGCATCCTAAACAACAAAATTCCATCGAAAGTACCAGTAAAATATGTGTCCAAATGCTACACACAAATCGTTCGTTTCAGACCGTGAAACGCTCAAATATGATGTAAAAACAGTTTCTCAAAACATGTCTCCAAATCACTTGAAAATGCGTTTTCTAAGCGAATTACGTGTTTTTAAGGTGTTTTGCAGTAACTTCTATAGTTCAAATCGGTACTCTAGCTGCGCTGGCGAGTGCACTACGGAGTGCCTCCAAAAGGTTGTTTTCCTTAAAAAAACAATGTATTTTGTCTTATTGTACCCTAAATAACCTAGTTCCATCGAAACTACAGGTAGAATATGTTTCCTAAGATACATGCAAAATCGTCGTTTCAGACCGTGAAACGCTCAAATATGATGTAAAAACTGTTTCTCAAAACATGTCTCCAAATCACTTGAAAATGCGTTTTCTAAGCGAATTACGTGTTTTTAAGGTGTTTTGCAGTAACTTCTATAGTTCAAATCGGCACTCTAGCTGCGCTGGCGAGAGCACCACGGAGTGCCTCCAAAAGGTTGTATTCACTAAAAAACAGTGTATTTTGTCTTATTGTACCCTAAATAACCTAGTTCCATCGAAACTACAGGTAGAATATGTTTCCTAAGATACATGCAAAATCGTCGTTTCAGACCGTGAAACGCTCAAATATGATGTAAAAACTGTTTTTCAAAACATGTCTCCAAATCACTTGAAAATGCGTTTTCTAAGCGAATTACGTGTTTTTAAGGTGTTTTGCAGTAACTTCTATAGTTCAAATCGGCACTCTAGCTGCGCTGGCGAGTGCACCACGGAGTGCCTCCAAAAGGTTGTATTCACTAAAAAACAGTGTATTTTGTCTTATTGTACTCTAAATAACCTAGTTCCATCGAAACTACAGGTAGAATATGTTTCCTAAGATACATGCAAAATCGTCGTTTCAGACCGTGAAACGCTCAAATATGATGTAAAAACTGTTTCTCAAAACATGTCTCCAAATCACTTGAAAATGCGTTTTCTAAGCGAATTACGTGTTTATAAGGTGTTTTGCAGTAACTTCTATAGTTCAAATCGGCACTCTAGCTGCGCTGGCGAGTGCACTACGGAGTGCCTCCAAAAGGTTGTATTCACTAAAAAACAGTGTATTTTGTCTTATTGTACCCTAAATAACCTAGTTCCATCTAAACTACAGGTAGAATATGTTTCCTAAGATACATGCAAAATCGTCGTTTCAGACCGTGAAACGCTCAAATATGATGTAAAAACTGTTTCTCAAAACATGTCTCCAAATCACTTGAAAATGCGTTTTCTAAGCGAATTACGTGTTTTTAAGGTGTTTTGCAGTAACTTCTATAGTTCAAATCGGCACTCTAGCTGCGCTGGCGAGAGCACCACGGAGTGCCTCCAAAAGGTTGTATTCACTAAAAAACAGTGTATTTTGTCTTATTGTACCCTAAATAACCTAGTTCCATCGAAACTACAGGTAGAATATGTTTCCTAAGATACATGCAAAATCGTCGTTTCAGACCGTGAAACGCTCAAATATGATGTAAAATCTGTTTTTCAAAACATGTCTCCAAATCACTTGAAAATGCGTTTTCTAAGCGAATTACGTGTTTTTAAGGTGTTTTGCAGTAACTTCTATAGTTCAAATCGGCACTCTAGCTGCGCTGGCGAGTGCACCACGGAGTGCCTCCAAAAGGTTGTATTCACTAAAAAACAGTGTATTTTGTCTTATTGTACTCTAAATAACCTAGTTCCATCGAAACTACAGGTAGAATATGTTTCCTAAGATACATGCAAAATCGTCGTTTCAGACCGTGAAACGCTCAAATATGATGTAAAAACTGTTTCTCAAAACATGTCTCCAAATCACTTGAAAATGCGTTTTCTAAGCGAATTACGTGTTTATAAGGTGTTTTGCAGTAACTTCTATAGTTCAAATCGGCACTCTAGCTGCGCTGGCGAGTGCACTACGGAGTGCCTCCAAAAGGTTGTATTCACTAAAAAACAGTGTATTTTGTCTTATTGTACCCTAAATAACCTAGTTCCATCTAAACTACAGGTAGAATATGTTTCCTAAGATACATGCAAAATCGTCGTTTCAGACCGTGAAACGCTCAAATATGATGTAAAAACTGTTTCTCAAAACATGTCTCCAAATCACTTGAAAATGCGTTTTCTAAGCGAATTACGTGTTTTTAAGGTGTTTTGCAGTAACTTCTATAGTTCAAATCGGCACTCTAGCTGCGCTGGCGAGAGCACCACGGAGTGCCTCCAAAAGGTTGTATTCACTAAAAAACAGTGTATTTTGTCTTATTGTACCCTAAATAACCTAGTTCCATCGAAACTACAGGTAGAATATGTTTCCTAAGATACATGCAAAATCGTCGTTTCAGACCGTGAAACGCTCAAATATGATGTAAAAACTGTTTTTCAAAACATGTCTCCAAATCACTTGAAAATGCGTTTTCTAAGCGAATTACGTGTTTTTAAGGTGTTTTGCAGTAACTTCTATAGTTCAAATCGGCACTCTAGCTGCGCTGGCGAGTGCACCACGGAGTGCCTCCAAAAGGTTGTATTCACTAAAAAACAGTGTATTTTGTCTTATTGTACTCTAAATAACCTAGTTCCATCGAAACTACAGGTAGAATATGTTTCCTAAGATACATGCAAAATCGTCGTTTCAGACCGTGAAACGCTCAAATATGATGTAAAAACTGTTTCTCAAAACATGTCTCCAAATCACTTGAAAATGCGTTTTCTAAGCGAATTACGTGTTTATAAGGTGTTTTGCAGTAACTTCTATAGTTCAAATCGGCACTCTAGCTGCGCTGGCGAGTGCACTACGGAGTGCCTCCAAAAGGTTGTATTCACTAAAAAACAGTGTATTTTGTCTTATTGTACCCTAAATAACCTAGTTCCATCTAAACTACAGGTAGAATATGTTTCCTAAGATACATGCAAAATCGTCGTTTCAGACCGTGAAACGCTCAAATATGATGTAAAAACTGTTTCTCAAAACATGTCTCCAAATCACTTGAAAATGCGTTTTCTAAGCGAATTACGTGTTTTTAAGGTGTTTTGCAGTAACTTCTATAGTTCAAATCGGCACTCTAGCTGCGCTGGCGAGAGCACCACGGAGTGCCTCCAAAAGGTTGTATTCACTAAAAAACAGTGTATTTTGTCTTATTGTACCCTAAATAACCTAGTTCCATCGAAACTACAGGTAGAATATGTTTCCTAAGATACATGCAAAATCGTCGTTTCAGACCGTGAAACGCTCAAATATGATGTAAAAACTGTTTTTCAAAACATGTCTCCAAATCACTTGAAAATGCGTTTTCTAAGCGAATTACGTGTTTTTAAGGTGTTTTGCAGTAACTTCTATAGTTCAAATCGGCACTCTAGCTGCGCTGGCGAGTGCACCACGGAGTGCCTCCAAAAGGTTGTATTCACTAAAAAACAGTGTATTTTGTCTTATTGTACTCTAAATAACCTAGTTCCATCGAAACTACAGGTAGAATATGTTTCCTAAGATACATGCAAAATCGTCGTTTCAGACCGTGAAACGCTCAAATATGATGTAAAAACTGTTTCTCAAAACATGTCTCCAAATCACTTGAAAATGCGTTTTCTAAGCGAATTACGTGTTTATAAGGTGTTTTGCAGTAACTTCTATAGTTCAAATCGGCACTCTAGCTGCGCTGGCGAGTGCACTACGGAGTGCCTCCAAAAGGTTGTATTCACTAAAAAACAGTGTATTTTGTCTTATTGTACCCTAAATAACCTAGTTCCATCTAAACTACAGGTAGAATATGTTTCCTAAGATACATGCAAAATCGTCGTTTCAGACCGTGAAACGCTCAAATATGATGTAAAAACTGTTTCTCAAAACATGTCTCCAAATCACTTGAAAATGCGTTTTCTAAGCGAATTACGTGTTTTTAAGGTGTTTTGCAGTAACTTCTATAGTTCAAATCGGCACTCTAGCTGCGCTGGCGAGAGCACCACGGAGTGCCTCCAAAAGGTTGTATTCACTAAAAAACAGTGTATTTTGTCTTATTGTACCCTAAATAACCTAGTTCCATCGAAACTACAGGTAGAATATGTTTCCTAAGATACATGCAAAATCGTCGTTTCAGACCGTGAAACGCTCAAATATGATGTAAAAACTGTTTTTCAAAACATGTCTCCAAATCACTTGAAAATGCGTTTTCTAAGCGAATTACGTGTTTTTAAGGTGTTTTGCAGTAACTTCTATAGTTCAAATCGGCACTCTAGCTGCGCTGGCGAGTGCACCACGGAGTGCCTCCAAAAGGTTGTATTCACTAAAAAACAGTGTATTTTGTCTTATTGTACTCTAAATAACCTAGTTCCATCGAAACTACAGGTAGAATATGTTTCCTAAGATACATGCAAAATCGTCGTTTCAGACCGTGAAACGCTCAAATATGATGTAAAAACTGTTTCTCAAAACATGTCTCCAAATCACTTGAAAATGCGTTTTCTAAGCGAATTACGTGTTTATAAGGTGTTTTGCAGTAACTTCTATAGTTCAAATCGGCACTCTAGCTGCGCTGGCGAGTGCACTACGGAGTGCCTCCAAAAGGTTGTATTCACTAAAAAACAGTGTATTTTGTCTTATTGTACCCTAAATAACCTAGTTCCATCTAAACTACAGGTAGAATATGTTTCCTAAGATACATGCAAAATCGTCGTTTCAGACCGTGAAACGCTCAAATATGATGTAAAAACTGTTTCTCAAAACATGTCTCCAAATCACTTGAAAATGCGTTTTCTAAGCGAATTACGTGTTTTTAAGGTGTTTTGCAGTAACTTCTATAGTTCAAATCGGCACTCTAGCTGCGCTGGCGAGTGCACCACGGAGTGCCTCCAAAAGGTTGTATTCACTAAAAAACAGTGTATTTTGTCTTATTGTACCCTAAATAACCTAGTTCCATCGAAACTACAGGTAGAATATGTTTCCTAAGATACATGCAAAATCGTCGTTTCAGACCGTGAAACGCTCAAATATGATGTAAAAACTGTTTCTCAAAACATGTCTCCAAATCACTTGAAAATGCGTTTTCTAAGCGAATTACGTGTTTTTAAGGTGTTTTGCAGTAACTTCTATAGTTCAAATCGGCACTCTAGCTGCGCTGGCGAGTGCACCACGGAGTGCCTCCAAAAGGTTGTATTCACTAAAAAACAGTGTATTTTGTCTTATTGTACTCTAAATAACCTAGTTCCATCGAAACTACAGGTAGAATATGTTTCCTAAGATACATGCAAAATCGTCGTTTCAGACCGTGAAACGCTCAAATATGATGTAAAAACTGTTTCTCAAAACATGTCTCCAAATCACTTGAAAATGCGTTTTCTAAGCGAATTACGTGTTTTTAAGGTGTTTTGCAGTAACTTCTATAGTTCAAATCGGCACTCTAGCTGCGCTGGCGAGAGCACCACGGAGTGCCTCCTAAAGGTTGTATTCACTAAAAAACAGTGTATTTTGTCTTATTGTACCCTAAATAACCTAGTTCCATCGAAACTACAGGTAGAATATGTTTCCTAAGATACATGCAAAATCGTCGTTTCAGACCGTGAAACGCTCAAATATGATGTAAAAACTGTTTCTCAAAACATGTCTCCAAATCACTTGAAAATGCGTTTTCTAAGCGAATTACGTGTTTTTAAGGTGTTTTGCAGTAACTTCTATAGTTCAAATCGGCACTCTAGCTGCGCTGGCGAGAGCACCACGGAGTGCCTCCAAAAGGTTGTATTCACTAAAAAACAGTGTATTTTGTCTTATTGTACCCTAAATAACCTAGTTCCATCGAAACTACAGGTAGAATATGTTTCCTAAGATACATGCAAAATCGTCGTTTCAGACCGTGAAACGCTCAAATATGATGTAAAAACTGTTTTAAAAACATGTCTCCAAATCACTTGAAAATGCGTTTTCTAAGCGAATTACGTGTTTTTAAGGTGTTTTGCAGTAACTTCTATAGTTCAAATCAGCACTCTAGCTGCGCTGGCGAGAGCACCACGGAGTGCCTCCAAAAGGTTGTATTCACTAAAAAAAAGTGTATTTTGTCTTATTGTACCCTAAATAACCTAGTTCCATCGAAACTACAGGTAGAATATGTTTCCTAAGATACATGCAAAATCGTCGTTTCAGACCGTGAAACGCTCAAATATGATGTAAAAACTGTTTTTCAAAACATGTCTCCAAATCACTTGAAAATGCGTTTTCTAAGCGAATTACGTGTTTTTAAGGTGTTTTGCAGTAACTTCTATAGTTCAAATCGGCACTCTAGCTGCGCTGGCGAGTGCACCACGGAGTGCCTCCAAAAGGTTGTATTCACTAAAAAACAGTGTATTTTGTCTTATTGTACTCTAAATAACCTAGTTCCATCGAAACTACAGGTAGAATATGTTTCCTAAGATACATGCAAAATCGTCGTTTCAGACCGTGAAACGCTCAAATATGATGTAAAAACTGTTTCTCAAAACATGTCTCCAAATCACTTGAAAATGCGTTTTCTAAGCGAATTACGTGTTTATAAGGTGTTTTGCAGTAACTTCTATAGTTCAAATCGGCACTCTAGCTGCGCTGGCGAGTGCACTACGGAGTGCCTCCAAAAGGTTGTATTCACTAAAAAACAGTGTATTTTGTCTTATTGTACCCTAAATAACCTAGTTCCATCTAAACTACAGGTAGAATATGTTTCCTAAGATACATGCAAAATCGTCGTTTCAGACCGTGAAACGCTCAAATATGATGTAAAAACTGTTTCTCAAAACATGTCTCCAAATCACTTGAAAATGCGTTTTCTAAGCGAATTACGTGTTTTTAAGGTGTTTTGCAGTAACTTCTATAGTTCAAATCGGCACTCTAGCTGCGCTGGCGAGTGCACCACGGAGTGCCTCCAAAAGGTTGTATTCACTAAAAAACAGTGTATTTTGTCTTATTGTACCCTAAATAACCTAGTTCCATCGAAACTACAGGTAGAATATGTTTCCTAAGATACATGCAAAATCGTCGTTTCAGACCGTGAAACGCTCAAATATGATGTAAAAACTGTTTCTCAAAACATGTCTCCAAATCACTTGAAAATTCGATTTCTAAGCGAATTACGTGTTTTTAAGGTGTTTTGCAGTAACTTCTATAGTTCAAATCGGCACTCTAGCTGCGCTGGCAAGTGCACCACGGAGTGCCTCCAAAAGGTTGTATTCACTAAAAAACAGTGTATTTTGTCTTATTGTACCCTAAATAACCTAGTTCCATCGAAACTACAGGTAGAATATGTTTCCTAAGATACATGCAAAATCGTCGTTTCAGACCGTGAAACGCTCAAATATGATGTAAAAACTGTTTTTCAAAACATGTCTCCAAATCACTTGAAAATGCGTTTTCTAAGCGAATTACGTGTTTTTAAGGTGTTTTGCAGTAACTTCTATAGTTCAAATCGGCACTCTAGCTGCGCTGGCGAGTGCACCACGGAGTGCCTCCAAAAGGTTGTATTCTCTAAAAAACAGTGTATTTTGTCTTATTGTACCCTAAATAACCTAGTTCCATCGAAACTACAGGTAGAATATGTTTCCTAAGTTTCATGCAAAATCGTCGTTTCAGACCGTGAAACGCTCAAATATGATGTAAAAACTGTTTCTAAAAACATGTCTCCAAATCACTTGAAAATGCGTTTTCTAAGCGAATTACGTGTTTTTAAGGTGTTTTGCAGTAACTTCTATAGTTCAAATCGGCACTCTAGCTGCGCTGGCGAGTTCACCACGGAGTGCCTCCAAAAGGTTGTATTCACTAAAAAACAGTGTATTTTGTCTTATTGTACCCTAAATAACCTAGTTCCATCGAAACTACAGGTAGAATATGTTTCCTAAGATACATGCAAAATCGTCGTTTCAGACCGTGAAACGCTCAAATATGATGTAAAAACTGTTTCTCAAAACATGTCTCCAAATCACTTGAAAATGCGTTTTCTAAGCGAATTACGTGTTTTTAAGGTGTTTTGCAGTAACTTCTATAGTTCAAATCGGCACTCTAGCTGCGCTGGCGAGAGCACCACGGAGTGCCTCCAAAAGGTTGTATTCACTAAAAAACAGTGTATTTTGTCTTATTGTACCCTAAATAACCTAGTTCCATCGAAACTACAGGTAGAATATGTTTCCTAAGATACATGCAAAATCGTCGTTTCAGACCGTGAAACGCTCAAATATGATGTAAAAACTGTTTTTCAAAACATGTCTCCAAATCACTTGAAAATGCGTTTTCTAAGCGAATTACGTGTTTTTAAGGTGTTTTGCAGTAACTTCTATAGTTCAAATCGGCACTCTAGCTGCGCTGGCGAGTGCACCACGGAGTGCCTCCAAAAGGTTGTATTCACTAAAAAACAGTGTATTTTGTCTTATTGTACTCTAAATAACCTAGTTCCATCGAAACTACAGGTAGAATATGTTTCCTAAGATACATGCAAAATCTTCGTTTCAGACCGTGAAACGCTCAAATATGATGTAAAAACTGTTTCTCAAAACATGTCTCCAAATCACTTGAAAATGCGTTTTCTAAGCGAATTACGTGTTTTTAAGGTGTTTTGCAGTAACTTCTATAGTTCAAATCGGCACTCTAGCTGCGCTGGCGAGTGCACCACGGAGTGCCTCCAAAAGGTTGTATTCACTAAAAAACAGTGTATTTTGTCTTATTGTACCCTAAATAACCTAGTTCCATCGAAACTACAGGTAGAATATGTTTCCTAAGATACATGCAAAATCGTCGTTTCAGACCGTGAAACGCTCAAATATGATGTAAAAACTGTTTTTCAAAACATGTCTCCAAATCACTTGAAAATGCGTTTTCTAAGCGAATTACGTGTTTTTAAGGTGTTTTGCAGTAACTTCTATAGTTCAAATCGGCACTCTAGCTGCGCTGGCGAGTGCACCACGGAGTGCCTCCAAAAGGTTGTATTCACTAAAAAACAGTGTATTTTGTCTTATTGTACCCTAAATAACCTAGTTCCATCGAAACTACAGGTAGAATATGCTTCCTAAGATACATGCAAAATCGTCGTTTCAGACCGTGAAACGCTCAAATATGATGTAAAAACTGTTTTTCAAAACATGTCTCCAAATCACTTGAAAATGCGTTTTCTAAGCGAATTACGTGTTTTTAAGGTGTTTTGCAGTAACTTCTATAGTTCAAATCGGCACTCTAGCTGCGCTGGCGAGTGCACCACGGAGTGCCTCCAAAAGGTTGTATTCACTAAAAAACAGTGTATTTTGTCTTATTGTACTCTAAATAACCTAGTTCCATCGAAACTACAGGTAGAATATGTTTCCTAAGATACATGCAAAATCGTCGTTTCAGACCGTGAAACGCTCAAATAAGATGTAAAAACTGTTTCTCAAAACATGTCTCCAAATCACTTGAAAATGCGTTTTCTAAGCGAATTACGTGTTTTTAAGGTGTTTTGCAGTAACTTCTATAGTTCAAATCGGCACTCTAGCTGCGCTGGCGAGTGCACCACGGAGTGCCTCCAAAAGGTTGTATTCTCTAAAAAACAGTGTATTTTGTCTTATTGTACCCTAAATAACCTAGTTCCATCGAAACTACAGGTAGAATATGTTTCCTAAGATACATGCAAAATCGTCGTTTCAGACCGTGAAACGCTCAAATATGATGTAAAAACTGTTTCTCAAAACATGTCTCCAAATCACTTGAAAATGCGTTTTCTAAGCGAATTACGTGTTTTTAAGGTGTTTTGCAGTAACTTCTATAGTTCAAATCGGCACTCTAGCTGCGCTGGCGAGAGCACCACGGAGTGCCTCCAAAAGGTTGTATTCACTAAAAAACAGTGTATTTTGTCTTATTGTACCCTAAATAACCTAGTTCCATCGAAACTACAGGTAGAATATGTTTCCTAAGATACATGCAAAATCGTCGTTTCAGACCGTGAAACGCTCAAATATGATGTAAAAACTGTTTTTCAAAACATGTCTCCAAATCACTTGAAAATGCGTTTTCTAAGCGAATTACGTGTTTTTAAGGTGTTTTGCAGTAACTTCTATAGTTCAAATCGGCACTCTAGCTGCGCTGGCGAGTGCACCACGGAGTGCCTCCAAAAGGTTGTATTCACTAAAAAACAGTGTATTTTGTCTTATTGTACTCTAAATAACCTAGTTCCATCGAAACTACAGGTAGAATATGTTTCCTAAGTACATGCAAAATCGTCGTTTCAGACCGTGAAACGCTCAAATATGATGTAAAAACTGTTTCTCAAAACATGTCTCCAAATCACTTGAAAATGCGTTTTCTAAGCGAATTACGTGTTTTTAAGGTGTTTTGCAGTAACTTCTATAGTTCAAATCGGCACTCTAGCTGCGCTGGCGAGTGCACCACGGAGTGCCTCCAAAAGGTTGTATTCACTAAAAAACAGTGTATTTTGTCTTATTGTACCCTAAATAACCTAGTTCCATCGAAACTACAGGTAGAATATGTTTCCTAAGATACATGCAAAATCGTAGTTTCAGACCGTGAAACGCTCAAATATGATGTAAAAACTGTTTTTCAAAACATGTCTCCAAATCACTTGAAAATGCGTTTTCTAAGCGAATTTCGTGTTTTTAAGGTGTTTTGCAGTAACTTCTATAGTTCAAATCGGCACTCTAGCTGCGCTGGCGAGTGCACCACGGAGTGCCTCCAAAAGGTTGTATTCACTAAAAAACAGTGTATTTTGTCTTATTGTACTCTAAATAACCTAGTTCCATCGAAACTACAGGTAGAATATGTTACCTAAGATACATGCAAAATCGTCGTTTCAGACCGTGAAACGCTCAAATATGATGTAAAAACTGTTTCTCAAAACATGTCTCCAAATCACTTGAAAATGCGTTTTCTAAGCGAATTACGTGTTTTTAAGGTGTTTTGCAGTAACTTCTATAGTTCAAATCGGCACTCTAGCTGCGCTGGCGAGTGCACCACGGAGTGCCTCCAAAAGGTTGTATTCACTAAAAAACAGTGTAGTTTGTCTTATTGTACCCTAAATAACCTAGTTCCATCGAAACTACAGGTAGAATATGTTTCCTAAGATACATGCAAAATCGTCGTTTCAGACCGTGAAACGCTCAAATATGATGTAAAAACTGTTTTTCAAAACATGTCTCCAAATCACTTGAAAATGCGTTTTCTAAGCGAATTACGTGTTTTTAAGGTGTTTTGCAGTAACTTCTATAGTTCAAATCGGCACTCTAGCTGCGCTGGCGAGTGCACCACGGAGTGCCTCCAAAAGGTTGTATTCACTAAAAAACAGTGTATTTTGTATTATTGTACCCTAAATAACCTAGTTCCATCGAAACTACAGGTAGAATATGTTTCCTAAGATTCATGCAAAATCTTCGTTTCAGACCGTGAAACGCTCAAATATGATGTAAAAACTGTTTCTAAAAACATGTCTCCAAATCACTTGAAAATGCGTTTTCTAAGCGAATTACGTGTTTTTAAGGTGTTTTGCAGTAACTTCTATAGTTCAAATCGGCACTCTAGCTGCGCTGGCGAGTGCACAACGGAGTGCCTCTAAAAGGTTGTATTCACTAAAAAACAGTGTATTTCGTCTTATTGTACCCTAAATAACCTAGTTCCATCGAAACTACAGGTAGAATATGTTTCCTAAGATACATGCAAAATCGTCGTTTCAGACCGTGAAACGCTCAAATATGATGTACAAACTGTTTCTCAAAACATGTCTCCAAATCACTTGAAAATGCGTTTTCTAAGCGAATTACGTGTTTTTAAGGTGTTTTGCAGTAACTTCTATAGTTCAAATCGGCACTCTAGCTGCGCTGGCGAGAGCACCACGGAGTGCCTCCAAAAGGTTGTATTCACTAAAAAACAGTGTATTTTGTCTTATTGTACCCTAAATAACCTAGTTCCATCGAAACTACAGGTAGAATATGTTTCCTAAGATACATGCAAAATCGTCGTTTCAGACCGTGAAACGCTCAAATATGATGTAAAAACTGTTTTTCAAAACATGTCTCCAAATCACTTGAAAATGCGTTTTCTAAGCAAATTACGTGTTTTTAAGGTGTTTTGCAGTAACTTCTATAGTTCAAATCGGCACTCTAGCTGCGCTGGCGAGTGCACCACGGAGTGCCTCCAAAAGGTTGTATTCACTAAAAAACAGTGTATTTTGTCTTATTGTACTCTAAATAACCTAGTTCCATCGAAACTACAGGTAGAATATGTTTCCTAAGATACATGCAAAATCGTCGTTTCAGACCGTGAAACGCTCAAATATGATGTAAAAACTGTTTCTCAAAACATGTCTCCAAATCACTTGAAAATGCGTTTTCTAAGCGAATTACGTGTTTATAAGGTGTTTTGCAGTAACTTCTATAGTTCAAATCGGCACTCTAGCTGCGCTGGCGAGTGCACTACGGAGTGCCTCCAAAAGGTTGTATTCACTAAAAAACAGTGTATTTTGTCTTATTGTACCCTAAATAACCTAGTTCCATCTAAACTACAGGTAGAATATGTTTCCTAAAATACATGCAAAATCGTCGTTTCAGACCGTGAAACGCTCAAATATGATGTAAAAACTGTTTCTCAAAACATGTCTCCAAATCACTTGAAAATGCGTTTTCTAAGCGAATTACGTGTTTTTAAGGTGTTTTGCAGTAACTTCTATAGTTCAAATCGGCACTCTAGCTGCGCTGGCGAGTGCACCACGGAGTGCCTCCAAAAGGTTGTATTCACTAAAAAACAGTGTATTTTGTCTTATTGTACCCTAAATAACCTAGTTCCATCGAAACTACAGGTAGAATATGTTTCCTAAGATACATGCAAAATCGTCGTTTCAGACCGTGAAACGCTCAAATATGATGTAAAAACTGTTTCTCAAAACATGTCTCCAAATCACTTGAAAATTCGTTTTCTAAGCGAATTACGTGTTTTTAAGGTGTTTTGCAGTAACTTCTATAGTTCAAATCGGCACTCTAGCTGCGCTGGCAAGTGCACCACGGAGTGCCTCCAAAAGGTTGTATTCACTAAAAAACAGTGTATTTTGTCTTATTGTACCCTAAATAACCTAGTTCCATCGAAACTACAGGTAGAATATGTTTCCTAAGATACATGCAAAATCGTCGTTTCAGACCGTGAAACGCTCAAATATGATGTAAAAACTGTTTTTCAAAACATGTCTCCAAATCACTTGAAAATGCGTTTTCTAAGCGAATTACGTGTTTTTAAGGTGTTTTGCAGTAACTTCTATAGTTCAAATCGGCACTCTAGCTGCGCTGGCGAGTGCACCACGGAGTGCCTCCAAAAGGTTGTATTCACTAAAAAACAGTGTATTTTGTCTTATTGTACCCTAAATAACCTAGTTCCATCGAAACTACAGGTAGAATATGTTTCCTAAGATACATGCAAAATCGTCGTTTCAGACCGTGAAACGCTCAAATATGATGTAAAAACTGTTTTTCAAAACATGTCTCCAAATCACTTGAAAATGCGTTTTCTAAGCGAATTACGTGTTTTTAAGGTGTTTTGCAGTAACTTCTATAGTTCAAATCGGCACTCTCGCTGCGCTGGCGAGTGCACCACGGAGTGCCTCCAAAAGGTTGTATTCACTAAAAAACAGTGTATTTTGTCTTATTGTACCCTAAATAACCTAGTTCCATCGAAACTACAGGTAGAATATGTTTCCTAAGATACATGCAAAATCGTCGTTTCAGACCGTGAAACGCTCAAATATGATGTAAAAACTGTTTTCAAAACATGTCTCCAAATCACTTGAAAATGCGTTTTCTAAGCGAATAACGTGTTTTTAAGGTGTTTTGCAGTAACTTCTATAGTTCAAATCGGCACTCTAGCTGCGCTGGCGAGTGCACCACGGAGTGCCTCCAAAAGGTTGTATTCACTAAAAAACAGTGTATTTTGTCTTATTGTACTCTAAATAACCTAGTTCCATCGAAACTACAGGTAGAATATGTTACCTAAGATACATGCAAAATCGTCGTTTCAGACCGTGAAACGCTCAAATATGATGTAAAAACTGTTTCTCAAAACATGTCTCCAAATCACTTGAAAATGCGTTTTCTAAGCGAATTACGTGTTTTTAAGGTGTTTTGCAGTAACTTCTATAGTTCAAATCGGCACTCTAGCTGCGCTGGCGAGTGCACCACGGAGTGCCTCCAAAAGGTTGTATTCACTAAAAAACAGTGTATTTTGTCTTATTGTACCCTAAATAACCTAGTTCCATCGAAACTACAGGTAGAATATGTTTCCTAAGATTCATGCAAAATCGTCGTTTCAGACCGTGAAACGCTCAAATATGATGTAAAAACTGTTTCTAAAAACATGTCTCCAAATCACTTGAAAATGCGTTTTCTAAGCGAATTACGTGTTTTTAAGGTGTTTTGCAGTAACTTCTATAGTTCAAATCGGCACTCTAGCTGCGCTGGCGAGTGCACAACGGAGTGCCTCTAAAAGGTTGTATTCACTAAAAAACAGTGTATTTCGTCTTATTGTACCCTAAATAACCTAGTTCCATCGAAACTACAGGTAGAATATGTTTCCTAAGATACATGCAAAATCGTCGTTTCAGACCGTGAAACGCTCAAATATGATGTAAAAACTGTTTCTCAAAACATGTCTCCAAATCACTTGAAAATGCGTTTTCTAAGCGAATTACGTGTTTTTAAGGTGTTTTGCAGTAACTTCTATAGTTCAAATCGGCACTCTAGCTGCGCTGGCGAGAGCACCACGGAGTGCCTCCAAAAGGTTGTTTTCCTTAAAAAAACAATGTATTTTGTCTTATTGTACCCTAAATAACCTAGTTCCATCGAAACTACAGGTAGAATATGTTTCCTAAGATACATGAAAATCGTCGTTTCAGACCGTGAAACGCTCAAATATGATGTAAAAACTGTTTCTCAAAACATGTCTCCAAATCACTTGAAAATGCGTTTTCTAAGCGAATTACGTGTTTTTAAGGTGTTTTGCAGTAACTTCTATAGTTCAAATCGGCACTCTAGCTGCGCTGGCGAGTGCACCACGGAGTGCCTCCAAAAGGTTGTATTCACTAAAAAACAGTGTATTTTGTCTTATTGTACCCTAAATAACCTAGTTCCATCGAAACTACAGGTAGAATATGTTTCCTAAGATACATGCAAAATCGTCGTTTCAGACCGTGAAACGCTCAAATATGATGTAAAAACTGTTTCTCAAAACATGTCTCCAAATCACTTGAAAATGCGTTTTCTAAGCGAATTACGTGTTTTTAAGGTGTTTTGCAGTAACTTCTATAGTTCAAATCGGTACTCTAGCTGCGCTGGCGAGTGCACTACGGAGTGCCTCCAAAAGGTTGTTTTCCTTAAAAAAACAATGTATTTTGTCTTATTGTACCCTAAATAACCTAGTTCCATCGAAACTACAGGTAGAATATGTTTCCTAAGATACATGCAAAATCGTCGTTTCAGACCGTGAAACGCTCAAATATGATGTAAAAACTGTTTCTCAAAACATGTCTCCAAATCACTTGAAAATGCGTTTTCTAAGCGAATTACGTGTTTTTAAGGTGTTTTGCAGTAACTTCTATAGTTCAAATCGGCACTCTAGCTGCGCTGGCGAGAGCACCACGGAGTGCCTCCAAAAGGTTGTATTCACTAAAAAACAGTGTATTTTGTCTTATTGTACCCTAAATAACCTAGTTCCATCGAAACTACAGGTAGAATATGTTTCCTAAGATACATGCAAAATCGTCGTTTCAGACCGTGAAACGCTCAAATATGATGTAAAAACTGTTTTTCAAAACATGTCTCCAAATCACTTGAAAATGCGTTTTCTAAGCGAATTACGTGTTTTTAAGGTGTTTTGCAGTAACTTCTATAGTTCAAATCGGCACTCTAGCTGCGCTGGCGAGTGCACCACGGAGTGCCTCCAAAAGGTTGTATTCACTAAAAAACAGTGTATTTTGTCTTATTGTACTCTAAATAACCTAGTTCCATCGAAACTACAGGTAGAATATGTTTCCTAAGATACATGCAAAATCGTCGTTTCAGACCGTGAAACGCTCAAATATGATGTAAAAACTGTTTCTCAAAACATGTCTCCAAATCACTTGAAAATGCGTTTTCTAAGCGAATTACGTGTTTATAAGGTGTTTTGCAGTAACTTCTATAGTTCAAATCGGCACTCTAGCTGCGCTGGCGAGTGCACTACGGAGTGCCTCCAAAAGGTTGTATTCACTAAAAAACAGTGTATTTTGTCTTATTGTACCCTAAATAACCTAGTTCCATCGAAACTACAGGTAGAATATGTTTCCTAAGATACATGCAAAATCGTCGTTTCAGACCGTGAAACGCTCAAATATGATGTAAAAACTGTTTCTCAAAACATGTCTCCAAATCACTTGAAAATGCGTTTTCTAAGCGAATTACGTGTTTTTAAGGTGTTTTGCAGTAACTTCTATAGTTCAAATCGGTACTCTAGCTGCGCTGGCGAGTGCACTACGGAGTGCCTCCAAAAGGTTGTTTTCCTTAAAAAAACAATGTATTTTGTCTTATTGTACCCTAAATAACCTAGTTCCATCGAAACTACAGGTAGAATATGTTTCCTAAGATACATGCAAAATCGTCGTTTCAGACCGTGAAACGCTCAAATATGATGTAAAAACTGTTTCTCAAAACATGTCTCCAAATCACTTGAAAATGCGTTTTCTAAGCGAATTACGTGTTTTTAAGGTGTTTTGCAGTAACTTCTATAGTTCAAATCGGCACTCTAGCTGCGCTGGCGAGAGCACCACGGAGTGCCTCCAAAAGGTTGTATTCACTAAAAAACAGTGTATTTTGTCTTATTGTACCCTAAATAACCTAGTTCCATCGAAACTACAGGTAGAATATGTTTCCTAAGATACATGCAAAATCGTCGTTTCAGACCGTGAAACGCTCAAATATGATGTAAAAACTGTTTTTCAAAACATGTCTCCAAATCACTTGAAAATGCGTTTTCTAAGCGAATTACGTGTTTTTAAGGTGTTTTGCAGTAACTTCTATAGTTCAAATCGGCACTCTAGCTGCGCTGGCGAGTGCACCACGGAGTGCCTCCAAAAGGTTGTATTCACTAAAAAACAGTGTATTTTGTCTTATTGTACTCTAAATAACCTAGTTCCATCGAAACTACAGGTAGAATATGTTTCCTAAGATACATGCAAAATCGTCGTTTCAGACCGTGAAACGCTCAAATATGATGTAAAAACTGTTTCTCAAAACATGTCTCCAAATCACTTGAAAATGCGTTTTCTAAGCGAATTACGTGTTTATAAGGTGTTTTGCAGTAACTTCTATAGTTCAAATCGGCACTCTAGCTGCGCTGGCGAGTGCACTACGGAGTGCCTCCAAAAGGTTGTATTCACTAAAAAACAGTGTATTTTGTCTTATTGTACCCTAAATAACCTAGTTCCATCTAAACTACAGGTAGAATATGTTTCCTAAGATACATGCAAAATCGTCGTTTCAGACCGTGAAACGCTCAAATATGATGTAAAAACTGTTTCTCAAAACATGTCTCCAAATCACTTGAAAATGCGTTTTCTAAGCGAATTACGTGTTTTTAGGTGTTTTGCAGTAACTTCTATAGTTCAAATCGGCACTCTAGCTGCGCTGGCGAGAGCACCACGGAGTGCCTCCAAAAGGTTGTATTCACTAAAAAACAGTGTATTTTGTCTTATTGTACCCTAAATAACCTAGTTCCATCGAAACTACAGGTAGAATATGTTTCCTAAGATACATGCAAAATCGTCGTTTCAGACCGTGAAACGCTCAAATATGATGTAAAAACTGTTTTTCAAAACATGTCTCCAAATCACTTGAAAATGCGTTTTCTAAGCGAATTACGTGTTTTTAAGGTGTTTTGCAGTAACTTCTATAGTTCAAATCGGCACTCTAGCTGCGCTGGCGAGTGCACCACGGAGTGCCTCCAAAAGGTTGTATTCACTAAAAAACAGTGTATTTTGTCTTATTGTACTCTAAATAACCTAGTTCCATCGAAACTACAGGTAGAATATGTTTCCTAAGATACATGCAAAATCGTCGTTTCAGACCGTGAAACGCTCAAATATGATGTAAAAACTGTTTCTCAAAACATGTCTCCAAATCACTTGAAAATGCGTTTTCTAAGCGAATTACGTGTTTATAAGGTGTTTTGCAGTAACTTCTATAGTTCAAATCGGCACTCTAGCTGCGCTGGCGAGTGCACTACGGAGTGCCTCCAAAAGGTTGTATTCACTAAAAAACAGTGTATTTTGTCTTATTGTACCTAAATAACCTAGTTCCATCTAAACTACAGGTAGAATATGTTTCCTAAGATACATGCAAAATCGTCGTTTCAGACCGTGAAACGCTCAAATATGATGTAAAAACTGTTTCTCAAAACATGTCTCCAAATCACTTGAAAATGCGTTTTCTAAGCGAATTACGTGTTTTTAAGGTGTTTTGCAGTAACTTCTATAGTTCAAATCGGCACTCTAGCTGCGCTGGCGAGAGCACCACGGAGTGCCTCCAAAAGGTTGTATTCACTAAAAAACAGTGTATTTTGTCTTATTGTACCCTAAATAACCTAGTTCCATCGAAACTACAGGTAGAATATGTTTCCTAAGATACATGCAAAATCGTCGTTTCAGACCGTGAAACGCTCAAATATGATGTAAAAACTGTTTTTCAAAACATGTCTCCAAATCACTTGAAAATGCGTTTTCTAAGCGAATTACGTGTTTTTAAGGTGTTTTGCAGTAACTTCTATAGTTCAAATCGGCACTCTAGCTGCGCTGGCGAGTGCACCACGGAGTGCCTCCAAAAGGTTGTATTCACTAAAAAACAGTGTATTTTGTCTTATTGTACCCTAAATAACCTAGTTCCATCGAAACTACAGGTAGAATATGTTTCCTAAGATACATGCAAAATCGTCGTTTCAGACCGTGAAACGCTCAAATATGATGTAAAAACTGTTTCTCAAAACATGTCTCCAAATCACTTGAAAATGCGTTTTCTAAGCGAATTACGTGTTTTTAAGGTGTTTTGCAGTAACTTCTATAGTTCAAATCGGCACTCTAGCTGCGCTGGCGAGAGCACCACGAGTGCCTCCAAAAGGTTGTATTCACTAAAAAACAGTGTATTTTGTCTTATTGTACCCTAAATAACCTAGTTCCATCGAAACTACAGGTAGAATATGTTTCCTAAGATACATGCAAAATCGTCGTTTCAGACCGTGAAACGCTCAAATATGATGTAAAAACTGTTTCTCAAAACATGTCTCCAAATCACTTGAAAATGCGTTTTCTAAGCGAATTACGTGTTTTTAAGGTGTTTTGCAGTAACTTCTATAGTTCAAATCGGCACTCTAGCTGCGCTGGCGAGAGCACCACGGAGTGCCTCCAAAAGGTTGTATTCACTAAAAACAGTGTATTTTGTCTTATTGTACCCTAAATAACCTAGTTCCATCGAAACTACAGGTAGAATATGTTTCCTAAGATACATGCAAAATCGTCGTTTCAGACCGTGAAACGCTCAAATATGATGTAAAAACTGTTTTTCAAAACATGTCTCCAAATCACTTGAAAATGCGTTTTCTAAGCGAATTACGTGTTTTTAAGGTGTTTTGCAGTAACTTCTATAGTTCAAATCGGCACTCTAGCTGCGCTGGCGAGTGCACCACGGAGTGCCTCCAAAAGGTTGTATTCACTAAAAAACAGTGTATTTTGTCTTATTGTACTCTAAATAACCTAGTTCCATCGAAACTACAGGTAGAATATGTTTCCTAAGATACATGCAAAATCGTCGTTTCAGACCGTGAAACGCTCAAATATGATGTAAAAACTGTTTCTCAAAACATGTCTCCAAATCACTTGAAAATGCGTTTTCTAAGCGAATTACGTGTTTTTAAGGTGTTTTGCAGTAACTTCTATAGTTCAAATCGGCACTCTAGCTGCGCTGGCGAGAGCACCACGGAGTGCCTCCTAAAGGTTGTATTCACTAAAAAACAGTGTATTTTGTCTTATTGTACCCTAAATAACCTAGTTCCATCGAAACTACAGGTAGAATATGTTTCCTAAGATACATGCAAAATCGTCGTTTCAGACCGTGAAACGCTCAAATATGATGTAAAAACTGTTTCTCAAAACATGTCTCCAAATCACTTGAAAATGCGTTTTCTAAGCGAATTACGTGTTTTTAAGGTGTTTTGCAGTAACTTCTATAGTTCAAATCGGCACTCTAGCTGCGCTGGCGAGAGCACCACGGAGTGCCTCCAAAAGGTTGTATTCACTAAAAAACAGTGTATTTTGTCTTATTGTACCCTAAATAACCTAGTTCCATCGAAACTACAGGTAGAATATGTTTCCTAAGATACATGCAAAATCGTCGTTTCAGACCGTGAAACGCTCAAATATGATGTAAAAACTGTTTTT
>CAUJCB010000115.1:0-64846 GCA_963082715.1 Harpalus rubripes | reverse complement strand
GCACTCTAGCTGCGCTGGCGAGTGCACCACGGGGTGCCTCCAAAACCTTGTATTCACTAAAAATCAGTGGGTTTTGTCTTATTGTACCCTAAATAACCTAGTTTCATCGAAACTACATGTAGAATATGTTTCCAAAGATACATGCAGAATCGTCGTTTCAGACCGTAAAACGCTCAAATATGATGTAAAAACTGTTTCTCAAAACATGTCTCCAAATCACTTCAAAATGCGTTTTCTAAGCGAATTACGTGTTTTTATGGTGTTTTGCAGTAACTTCTATAGTTCAAATCGGCACTCTAGCTGCGCTGGCGAGTGTACCACGGAGTGCCTCCAAAAGGTTGTATTCACTAAAAATCAGTGTGTTTTATCTTATTGTAGCATAAATAACCTAGTTCCATCGAAACTACAGGTAGAATATGTTTCCAAAGATACATGCAGAATCGTCGTTTCAGACCGTGAAACGCTCAAATATGATATAAAAACTGTTTCTCAAAACATGTCTCCAAAACACTTGAAAATACGATTTTCTAAGCGAATTACGTGTTTTTAAGTTGTTTTGCAGTAACTTCTATAGTTCAAATCGGCACTCTAGCTGCGCTGGCGAGTGCACCACGGAGTGCCTCCAAAACGTTGTATTCACTAAAAAACAGTGTATTTTGTCTTATTGTACTCTAAATAACCTAGTTCCAACGAAACTACAGGTAGAATATGTTTCCAAATATACATGCAAAATCGTCGTTTCAGACCGTGAAACGCTCAAATATGATGTAAAAACTGTTTCTCAAAACATGTCACCAAATCACCTGAAAATGCGTTTTCTAAGCGAATTACGTGTTTTTAAGGTGTTTTGCAGTAACTTCTATAGTTCAAATCGGCACTCTAGCTGCGCTGGCGAGTGCACCACGGACTGCCTCCAAAAGGTTGCATTCATTAAAAATCACTGTATTTTGTCATATTGTATCCTAAACAACAAAATTTTATAGAAAGTACCAGTAAAATATGTGTCCAAATGCTACACACAAATCGTTCGTTTTAGACCGTGAAACGCTCAAATATGATGTAAAAACTGTTTCTCAAAACATGTCTCCAAATTACTTGAAGATGCGTTTTCTAAGCGAATTACGTGTTTTTAAGGTGTTTTGCAGTAACTTCTATAGTTCAAATCGGCACTCTAGCTGCGCTGGCGAGTGCACCATGGAGTGCCTCCAAAAGGTTGTATTCACTAAAAAACAGTGTATTTTGTCTTATTGTACCCTAAATAACTTAGTCCCATCGAAACTACAGGTAGAATATGTTTCCAAAGAAACATGCAAAATCGTCGTTTCAGACCTGAAACGCTCAAATATGATGTAAAATCTGTTTCTCAAAACATGTCTCCAAATCACTTGAAAATGCTTTTTCTAAGCGAATTACGTGTTTTTAAGGTGTTTTGCAGTAACTTCTATACTTCAAATCGGCACTCTAGCTGCGCTGGCGAGTGCACCACGGAGTGCCTCCAAAACCTTGTATTCACAAAAAATCAGTGTGTTTTGCCTTATTGTACCCTAAATAACCTAGTTCCATCGAAACTACAGGTAGAATATGTTTCCAAAGATACATGCAAAATCGTCGTTTCAGGCCGTGAAATGCTCAAATATGATGTAAAAATTGTTTCTCAAAACATATCTCCAAATCACTTGAAAATGCGTTTTCTAAGCGAATAACGTGTTTTTATGGTGTTTTTCAGTAACTTCTATTGTTCAAATCGGCACTCTAGCTGCGCTGGCGAGTGCACCACGGAGTGCCTCCAAAAGGTTGTATTCACTAAAAATCACTGTATTTTGTCATACTGTATCCTAAACAACAAAATTTTATCGAAAGTACCAGTAAAATATGTGTCCAAATGCTACACACAAATCGTTCGTTTCAGACCGTGAAACGCTCAAATATGATGTAAAAATTGTTTCTCAAAACATGTCTCTAAATCACTTGAAAATGCATTTTCTAAGCGAATTACGTGTTTTGAAGGTGTTTTGCAGTAACTTCTATAGTTCAAATCAGCACTCTAGCTGCGCTGGCGAGTGCACCACGGAGTGCCCCCAAAAGGTTGTATTCGCTAAAAATCAGTGTATTTTGTCTTATTGTAGCATAAATAACCTAGTTCCATCGAAACTACAGGTAGAATATCTTTCGAAAGATACGTGCAAAATCGTCGTTTCAGACCGTGAAACGCTCAAATATGATGTAAAAACTGTTTCTCGAAACATGTCTCCAAATCAGTTGAAAATGCGTTTTCTAAGCGAATTACGTGTTTTTAAGGTGTTTTGCAGTAACTTTTATAGTTCAAAACGGCACTCTAGCTGCGCTGGCGAGTGCACCACGGAGTGCCTCCAAAAGGTTGTATTCACTAAAAATCACTGTATTTTGTCATACTGTACCCTAAACAACAAAATTTTATCGAAAGTACCAGTAAAATATGTGTCCAAATGCTACACACAAATCGTTCGTTTCAGACCGTGAAACGCTCAAATATGATGTAAAAATTGTTTCTCAAAACATGTCTCTAAATCACTTGAAAATGCATTTTCTAAGCGAATTACGTGTTTTTAAGGTGTTTTGCAGTAACTTCTATAGTTCAAATCGGCACTCTAGCTGCGCTGGCGAGTGCACCACGGAGTGCCCCCAAAAGGTTGTATTCGCTAAAAATCAGTGTATTTTGTCTTATTGTAGCATAAATAACCTAGTTCCATCGAAACTACAGGTAGAATATCTTTCGAAAGATACGTGCAAAATCGTCGTTTCAGACCGTGAAACGCTCAAATATGATGTAAAAACTGTTTCTCGAAACATGTCTCCAAATCAGTTGAAAATGCGTTTTCTAAGCGAATTACGTGTTTTTAAGGTGTTTTGCAGTAACTTTTATAGTTCAAAACGGCACTCTAGCTGCGCTGGCGAGTGCACCACGGAGTGCCTCCAAAAGGTTGTATTCACTAAAAATCACTGTATTTTGTCATACTGTATCCTAAACAACAAAATTTTATCGAAAGTACCAGTAAAATATGTGTCCAAATGCTACACACAAATCGTTCGTTTCAGACCGTGAAACGCTCAAATATGATGTAAAAATTGTTTCTCAAAACATGTCTCTAAATCACTTGAAAATGCATTTTCTAAGCGAATTAAGTGTTTTTAAGGTGTTTTGCAGTAACTTCTATAGTTCAAATCGGCACTCTAGCTGCGCTGGCGAGTGCACCATGGAGTGCCTCCAAAAGGTTGTATTCACTAAAAAACATTGTATTTTGTCTTATTGTACCCTAAATAACCTAGTTCCAGCGAAACTACTGGTAGAATATGTTTCCAAAGATACATGCAAAATCGTCGTTTCAGACCGTGAAACGCTCAAATATGATGTAAAAACTGTTTCTCAAAACATGTCTCCAAAACACTTGAAAATACGATTTTCTAAGCGAATTACGTGTTTTTAAGGTGTTTTGCAGTAACTTCTATAGTTCAAATCGGCACTCTAGCTGCGCTGGCGAGTGCACCACGGAGTGCCTCCAAAATGTTGTATTCACTAAAAAACAGTGAATTTTGTTTCATTGTACCCTAAATAACCTAGCTCCATCGAAACTACAGGTATAATATGTTTCCAAAGATACATGCAAAATCGTCGTTTCAGACCGTGAAACGCTCAAATATGATGTAAAAACTGTTTCTCAAAACATGTCTCCAAATCACTTGGAAATGCGTTTTCTAAGCGAATTACGTGTTTTTAAGGTGTTTTGCAGTAACTTCTATAGTTCAAATCGGCACTCTAGCTGCGCTAGCGAGTGCACCACGGAGTGCCTCCAAAACCCTGTATTCACTAAAAATCAGTGTTTTTTGTCTTATTGTAGCATAAATAACATAGTTCTATCGAAACTACAGGTAGAATATGTTTCGAAAGATACATGCAAAATCGTCGTTTCAGACCGTGAAACGCTCAAATATGACGTAAAAACTGTTTCTCAAAACATGTCTCCAAATCACTTGAAAATGCGTTTTCTAAGCGAATTACGTGTTTTTAAGGCGTTTTGCAGTAACTTCTATAGTTCAAATCGGCACTCTAGCTGCGCTGGCGAGTGCACCACGGAGTGCCTCCAAAAGGTTGTATTCACTAAAAAACAGTGTATTTTGTCTTATTGTACCCTAGATAACCTAGTTCCATCGAAACTACAGGTAGAATATGTTTTCAAAGATACATGCAAAATCGTCGTTTTAGACCGTGAAACGCTCAAATATGATGTAAAACTGTTTCTCAAAACATGTCTCCAAATCACTTGAAAATGCGTTTTCTAAGCGAATTACGTGTTTTTATGGTGTTTTGCAGTAACTTCTATAGTTCAAATCCGCACTCTAGCTGCGCTGGCGAGTGCACCACGGAGTGCCTCCAAAAGGTTGTATTCACTAAAAATCAGTGTGTTTTGTCTTATTGTAGCATAAATAACCTAGTTCCATCGAAACTACAGGTAGAATATGTTTCGAAGGATACATGCAAAATCGTCGTTTCAGACCGTGAAATGCTCAAATATGATGTAAATACTGTTTCTCAAAACATGTCTCCAAAACACTTGAAAATGCGTTTTCTATGCGAATTACGTGTTTTTGAGGTGTTTTGCAGTAACTTCTATAGTTCAAATCGGCACTCTAGCTGCGCTGGCGAGTGCTCCACGGAGTGCCTCCAAAGGGTTGTATTCACTAAAAAACAGTGTATTTTGTCTTATTGTACCCTAAATAACCTAGTTCCGACGAAACTACTGGTAGAATATGTTTCCAAAGATACATGCAAAATCGTCGTTTCAGACCGTGAAACGCTCAAATATGATGTAAAAACTTTTTTCTCAAAACATGTTTACAAATCACTTGAAAATGCGTTTTCTAAGCGAATTACGTGTTTTTAAGGTGTTTAGCAGTAACTTCTATAGTTCAAATCGGCACTCTAGCTGCGCTGGCGAGTGCACCACGAAGTGCCTCCAAAATGTTGTTTTCACTAAAAAACAGTGAATTTTGTCTTATTGTACCCTAAATAACCTAGCTCCATCGAAACTACAGGTAGAATATGTTTCTAAAGATACATGCAAAATCGTCGTTTCAGACCGTGAAACGCTCAAATATGATGTAAAAACTGTTTCCCAAAACATGTCTCCAAATCACTTGAAAATGCATTTCTAAGCGAATTACGTGTTTTTAAAGTGTTTTGCAGTAACTTCTATAGTTCAATTCGGCACTCTAGCTGCGCTGGCTACTGCACTACGCAGTACCTCTAAAAGTTGTATTCACTAAAAATCACTGTATTTTGTCATATTGTATCCTAAACAACAAAATTTTATCGAAAGTACCAGTAAAATATGTGTCCAAATGCAACACACAAATCGTTCGTTTCAGACCGTGAAACGCTCAAATATGATGTAAAAACTGTTCCTCAAAACATGTCTCCAAATCACTTGAAAATGCGTTTTCTTAGCGAATTACGTGTTTTTAAGGTGTTTTGCAGTAACTTTCGAAAGATATGTGCAAAATCGTCGTTTCAGACCGTGAAACGCTCAAATATGATGTAAAAACTGTTTCTCAAAACATGTCTCCAACACACTTGAAAATGCGTTTTCTAAGCGAATTACGTGTTTTGAAGGTGTTTTGCAGTAACTTTTATAGTTCAAATCGGCACTCTAGCTGCGCTGGCGAGTGCACCTCGGAGTGCCTCTAAAAGGTTGTATTCACTAAAAAACAGTGTATTTTGTCTTATTGTACCCTAAATAACCTAGTTCCATCAAAACTACAGGCAGAATATGTTTTCAAAGATACATGCAAAATCGTCGTTTCAGACCGTGAAACGCTCAAATATGATGTAAAAACTGTTTCTCAAAACATGTCTCCAAATCACTTGAAAATGCATTTTCTAAACGAATTACGTGTTTTTAAGGTGTTTTGCAGTAACTTCTATAGTTGAAATCGGCACTCTAGCTGCGCTGGCGAGTGTACCACGGAGTGCCTCCAAAACCTTGTATTCACTAAAATTCAGTGTGTTTTGTCTTATTATACCCTAAATATGTTTTGAAAGATACATGCAAAAACATCGTTTCAGACCGTGAAACGCTTAAATATGATGTAAAAACTGTTTCTCAAAACATGTCTCCAAATCACTTGAAAATGCGTTTTCTAAGCGAATTACGTGTTTTTAAGGTGTTTTGCAGTAACTTCTATTGTTCAAACCGGCACTAGCTGCGCTGGCGAGTGCACCACGGAGTGCCTCTAAAAGGTTGTACTCACTAAAAAACGGTGTATTTTGTCTTATTGTACCCTAAATAACCTAGTTCCATCGAAACTACAGGTAGAATATGTTTCCAAAGATACATGCAAAATCGTCGTTTCAGACCGTGAAACGCTCAAAAATGATGTAAAAACTGTTTCTCAAAACATGTCTCTAAATCACTTGAAAATGCGTTTTCAAAGCGAATTACGTGTTTTTAAGGTGTTTTGCAGTAACTTCTATTGTTCAAACCGGCACTGGCTGCGCTGGCAAGTGCACCACGGAGTGCCTCTAAAAGGTTGTACTCACTAAAAGACGGTGTATTTTGTCTTATTGTACCCTAAATAACCTAGTTCCATCGAAACTACAGGTAGAATATGTTTCTAAAGATACATGCACAATCGTCGTTTCAGTTCGTGAAACACTCAAATACGCTGTAAAAACTGTTTCTCAAAACATGTCTCCAAATCACTTGAAAATGCGTTTTCTAAGCGAATTACGTGTTTTTAAGGTATTTTGCAGTAACTTCTATAGTTCAAATCGGCACTCTAGCTGCGCTGGCGAGTGCACCACGGAGTGCCCCAAAAGGTTGTATTTACTAAAAATCAGTGTATTTTGTCTTATTTTAGCATAAATAACTTAGTTCTATCGAAAATTCAGGAAGAATATGTTTTGAAAGATACATGCAAAAACGTCGTTTCAGACCGTGAAACGCTCAAATATGATGTAAAAACTGTTTCTCAAAACATGTCTCCAAATCACTTGAATATGCGTTTTCTAAACGAATTACGTGTTTTTAAGGGGTTTTGCAGTAACTTCTATAGTTCAAATCGGCACTCTAGCTGCGCTGGCGAGTGCACTACGGAGTGCCTCCAAAAGGTTGTATTTACTAAAAAACAGTGTATTTTGTCTTATTGTAGCATAAATAACCTAGTTCCATCGAAACTACAGGTAGAATATGTTTCCAAAGATACATGCATAATCGTCGTTTCAGACCGTGAAACGCTCAAATATAATGTAAAAACTGTTTCTCAAAACATGTCTCTAAATCACTTAAAAATGCGTTTTCTAAGCGAATTACGTGTTTTTAAGGTGTTTTGCAGTAACTTCTATCGTTCAAACCGGCACTAGCTGCGCTGGCGAGTGCACCACGGAGTGCCTCTAAAAGGTTGTATTCACTAAAAAACACTGTATTTTGTCTTATTGTACCCTAAATAACCTAGTTCCATCGAAATTACAGGTAGAATATGTTTCCAAAGATACATGCAAAATCGTCGTTTCAGATCGTGAAACGCTCAAATACGCTGTAAAAACTGTTTCTCAAAACATGTCTCCAAATCACTTGAAAATGCGTTTTCTAAGCGAATTACGTGTTTTTAAGGTATTTTGCAGTAACTTCTATAGTTCAAATCGGCACTCTAGCTGCGCTGGCGAGTGCACCACGGAGTGCCCCAAAAGGTTCTATTCACTAAAAAACAGTGTATTTTGTCTTATTGTACCCTAAATAACCAAGTGATATCGAAACTACAGGCAGAATATGTTTCCAAAGATACATGCAAAATCGTCGTTTCAGATCGTGAAACGCTCAAATATGATGTAAAAACTGTTTCTCAAATCATGTCTCCAAATTACTTCAAAATGCGTTTTCTAAGCGAATTACGTGTTTTTAAGGTCTTTTGCAGTAACTTCAAATTGGCACTCTAGCTGCGCTGGCGAGTGCACCACGGAGTGCCTACAAAACCTTGTATTTACTAAAAATCAGTGTATTTTGTCTTAATGTAGCATAAATAACCTAGTTCCATCAAAACTACAGGTAGAATATGTTTCCAAAGATACATGCAAAATCGTCGTTTCAGATCGTGAAACGCTCAAATATGATGTAAAAGCTGTTTCTCAAAACATGTCTCCAAATCACTTGAAAATGCGTTTTCTAAGCGAATTACGTGTTTTTAAGGTGTTTTGCAGTAACTTCTATTGTTCAAACCGGCACTCTAGCTGCGCTGGCGAGTGCACCATGGAGTGCCTTCAAAACCATGTATTCACTAACAATCAGTGTATTTTTTCTGATTGTAGCATTAATAACCTAGTTCTATCAAAAATACAGGTAGAATATGTTTCGAAAGATACATGCAAAATCGTCCTTTCAGACCGTGAAACGCTCAAATATGATGTAAAAACTGTTTCTCAAAACATGTCTCCAAATCACTTGAAAATGCGTTTTCTAAGCGAATTACGTGTTTTTAAGGTGTTTTGCAGTAACTTCTATAGTTCAAATCGGCACTCTAGCTGCGCTGGCGTGTGTGCACCACGGAGTGCCTCCAAAACCTTGTATTCACTAAAAATCAGTGTATTTTGTCTTTTTGTAGCATAAATAACTTAGTTCCATCGAAACTACAGGTAGAATATGTTTCCAAAGATACATGCAAAATCGTCGTTTCAGATCGTGAAACGCTCAAATATGATGTAAAAACTGTTTCTCAAAACATGTCTCCAAATCACTTCAAAATGCGTTTTCTAAGCGAATTACGTGTTTTTAAGGTCTTTTGCAGTAACTTCTATAGTTCAAATCGGCACTCTAGCTGCGCTGGCGAGTGCACTACGGAGTGCCTCCAAAAAATTGTATTCACTAAAAAAAAGTGTATTTTGTCTTATTGTACCCTAAATAACCAAGTTCCATCGAAACTACAGGTAGAATATGTTTCCAAACATACATGCAAAATCGTCGTTTCAGACCGTGAAACGCTCAAATATGATGTAAAAACTGTTTCTCAATAAATGTCTCCAAATCACTTGAAAATGCGATTTCTAAGCGAATTACGTGTTTTTAAGGTGTTTTGCAGTAACTTCTATGGGTCATATCGGCACTCTAGCTGCGCTGGCGAGTGCACCACGGAGTGCCTCCAAAACCTTGTATTGACTAAAAATCAGTGTATTTTGTCTTATTTTAGCATAAATAACTTAGTTCCGTCGAAAATTCAGGAAAAATATGTTTTGAAAGATACATGCAAAAACATCGTTTCAGACCGTGAAACGCTCAAATATGATGTAAAAACTGTTTCTCAAAACATGTCTCCAAATCACTTGAAAATGCGTTGTCTAAGCGAATTACTTGTTTTTAAGGTGTTTTGCAGTAACTTCTATAGTTCAAATCGGCACTCTAGCTGCCCTGGCGAGTGCACTACGGAGTGCCTCCAAAAGGTTGTATTCACTAAAAAACAATGTATTTTGTCATATTGTACCCTAAATAACCAAGTTCCATCGAAACTACAGGTAGAATATGTTTCCAAAGATACATGCATAATCGTCGTTTCAGACCGTGAAACGCTCAAAAATTATGTAAAAACTGTTTCTCAAAACATGTCTCTAAATCACTTGAAAATGCGTTTTCAAAGCGAATTACGTGTTTTTAAGGTGTTTTGCAGTAACTTCTATTGTTCAAACCGGCACTAGCTGCGCTGGCGAGTGCACCACGGAGTGCTTCTAAAAGGTTGTACTCACTAAAAAACGGTGTATTTTGTCTTATTGTACCCTAAATAACCTAGTTCCATCGAAACTACAGGTAGAATATGTTTCCAAAGATACATGCAAAATCGTCGTTTCAGATCGTGAAACGCTCAAATACGCTGTAAAAACTGTTTCTCAAAACATGTCTCCAAATCACTTGAAAATGCGTTTTCTAAGCGAATTACGTGCTTTTAAGGTATTTTGCAGTAACTTCTATAGTTCAAATCGGCACTCTAGCTGCGCTGGCGAGTGCACCACGGAGTGCCCCAAAAGGTTGTATTTACTAAAAATCAGTGTAGTTTGTCTTATTTTAGCATAAATAACTTAGTTCTATCGAAAATTCAGGAAGAATATGTTTTGAAAGATACATGCAAAAACGTCGTTTCAGACCGTGAAACGCTCAAATATGATGTAAAAACTGTTTCTCAAAACATGTCTCCAAATCACTTGAAAATGCGTTTTCTAAGCGAATTACGTGTTTTTAAGGTATTTTGTAGTAACTTTTATAGTTCAAATCGGCACTCTAGCTGCGCTGGCGAGTGCACTACGGAGTGCCTCCAAAAGGTTGTATTTACTAAAAAACAGTGTATTTTGTCATATTGTACCCTAAATAACCAAGTTCCATCGAAACTACAGGTAGAATATGTTTCCAAAGATACATGCATAATCGTCGTTTCAGACCGTGAAACGCTCAAATAAGATGTAAAAACTGTTTCTCAAAACATGTCTCTAAATCACTTGAAAATGCGTTTCCTAAGCGAATTACGTGTTTTTAAGGTGTTTTGCAGTAACTTCTATTGTTCAAACCGGCACTAGCTGCGCTGGCGAGTGCACCACGGAGTGCCTCTAAAAGGTTGTATTCACTAAAAAACAGTGTTTTTTGTCTTATTGTACCCTAAATAACCTAGTTCCATCGAAACTACAGGTAGAATATGTTTCCAAAGATACATGAAAATCGTCGTTTCAGATCGTGAAACGCTCAAATACGCTGTAAAAACTGATTCTCAAAACATGTCTCCTAATCACTTGAAAATGCGTTTTCTAAGCGAATTACGTGTTTTTAAGGTATTTTGCAGTAACTTCTATAGTTCAAATCGGCACTCTAGCTGCGCTGGCGAGTGCACCACGAAGTGCCTCCAAAACCTTGTATTCACTAAAAATCAGTGTATTTTGTCTTATTGTAGCATAAATAACATAGTTCCATCGAAACTACAGGTAGAATATGTTTCCAAAGATACATGCAAAATCGTCGTTTCAGATCGTGAAACGCTCAAATATGATGTAAAAACTGTTTCTCAAATCATGTCTCCAAATCACTTCAAAATGCGTTTTCTAAGCGAATTACGTGTTTTTAAGGTATTTTGTAGTAACTTCTATAGTTCAAATCGGCACTCTGGCTGCGCTGGCGAGTGCACCACGGAGTGCCTCCAAAACCTTGTATTCACTAAAAATCAGTGTATTTTGTCTTATTGTAGCATAAATAACTTAGTTCCATCGAAACTACAGGTAGTAGATGTTTCGAAAGATAAATGCAAAATCGTCGTTTCAGATCGTGAAACGTTCAAATATGATGTAAAAACTGTTTCTCAAAACATGTCTCCAAATCACTTCAAAATGCGTTTTCTAAGCGAATTACGTGCTTTAAGGTCTTTTGCAGTAACTTCAAATTGGCACTCTAGCTGCGCTGGCGAGTGCACCACGGAGTGCCTCCAAAACCTTGTATTTACTAAAAATCAGTGTATTTTGTCTTAATGTAGCATAAATAACCTAGTTCCATCAAAACTACAGGTAGAATATGTTTCCAAAGATACATGCAAAATCGTCGTTTCAGATCGTGAAACGCTCAAGTATGATGTAAAACTGTTTCTCAAAACATGTCTCTAAATCACTTGAAAATGCGTTTTCTAAGCGAATTACGTGTTTTTAAGGTGTTTTGCAGTAACTTCTATAGTTCAAATCGGTACTCTAGCTGCGCTGGCGAGTGCACCACGGAGTGCCTCCAAAACCTTGTATTTACTAAAAATCAGTGTATTTTGTCTTATTGTAGCATAAATAACATAGTTCCATCGAAACTACAGGTAGAATATGTTTCCAAAGATACATGCAAAATCGTCGTTTCAGATCGTGAAACGCTCAAATATGATGTAAAAACTGTTTCTCAAATCATGTCTCCAAATCACTTCAAAATGCGTTTTCTAAGCGAATTACGTGTTTTTAAGGTCTTTTGCAGTAACTTCAAATTGGCACTCTAGCTGCGCTGGCGAGTGCACCACGGAGTGCCTCCAAAACCTTGTATTTACTAAAAATCAGTGTATTTTGTCTTAATGTAGCATAAATAACCTAGTTCCATCAAAACTACAGGTAGAATATGTTTCCAAAGATGCATGCAAAATCGTCGTTTCAGATCGTGAAACGCTCAAATATGATGTAAAAGCTGTTTCTCAAAACATGTCTCCAAATCACTTGAACATGCGTTTTCTAAGCGAATTACGTGTTTTTAAGGTGTTTTGCAGTAACTTCTATAGTTCAAATCGGCACTCTAGCTGCGCTGGCGAGTGCACCACGGAGTGCCTCCAAAACCTTGTATTCACTAAAAATCAGTGTATTTTGTCTTATTCTAGCATAAATAACATAGTTCTATCGAAACTACAGGTAGAATATGTTTCCAAAGATACATGCAAAATCGTCGTTTCAGATCGTGAAACGCTCAAATATGATGTAAAACTGTTTCTCAAAACATGTCTCCAAATCACTTGAAAATGCGTTTTCTAAGCGAATTACGTGTTTTTAAGGTGTTTTGCAATAACTTCTATAGTTCAAATCGGCACTCTAGCTGCGCTGGCGTGTGTGCACCACGGAGTGCCTCCAAAACCTTGTATTCACTAAAAATCAGTGTATTTTGTCTTATTGTAGCATAAATAACTTAGTTCCATCGAAACTACAGGTAGAATATGTTTCCAAAGATACATGCAAAATCGTCGTTTCAGATCGTGAAACGCTCAAATATGATGTAAAAACTGTTTCTCAAAACATGTCTCCAAATCACTTCAAAATGCGTTTTCTAAGCGAATTACGTGTTTTTAAGGTCTTTTGCAGTAACTTCTATAGTTCAAATCGGCACTCTAGCTGCGCTGGCGAGTGCACTACGGAGTGCCTCCAAAAGGTTGTATTCACTAAAAAAAAGTGTATTTTGTCTTATTGTACCCTAAATAACCAAGTTCCATCAAAACTACAGGTAGAATATGTTTCCAAACATACATGCAAAATCGTCGTTTCAGACCGTGAAACGCTCAAATATGATGTAAAAACTGTTTCTCAAAACATGTCTCTAAATCACTTAAAAATGCGTTTTCTAAGCGAATTACGTGTTTTTAAGGTGTTTTGCATTAACTTCTATAGTTCAAATCGGCACTCTAGCTGCGCTGGCGAGTGCACCACGGAGTGCCCCCAAAAGGTTGTATTCGCTAAAAATCAGTGTGTTTTGTCTTATTGTAGCATAAATAACCTAGTTCCATCGAAACTACAGGTAGAATATGTTTCGAAAGATACATGCAAAATCGTCGTTTCAGACCGTGAAACGCTCAAATATGATGTAAAAACTGTTTCTCAAAACATGTCTTCAAAACACTTGAAAATGCGTTTTCTATGCGATTTACGTGTTTTTAAGGTGTTTTGCAGTAACTTCTATAGTTCAAATTGGCACTCTAGCTGCGCTGGCGAGTGCACCACGGAGTGCCTCCAAAAGGTTGTATTCACTAAAAAACAGTGTATTTTGTCTTATTGTACCCTAAATAACCTAGTTCCATTGAAACTACAGCTAGAATATGATTCCAAAAATACATGCAAAATCGTCGTTTCAGACCGTGAAACGCTCAAATATGATGTAAAAACTGTTTCTCAAAACATGTCTCCAAATCACTTGAAAATACGTTTTCTAAGCGAATTACGTGTTTTTAAGGTGTTTTGCAGTAACTTCTATAGTTCAAATCGGCACTCTAGCTGCGCTGGCGAGTGCACCACGGGGTGCGTCCAAAATGTTGTATTCACTAAAAAACTGTGTATTTTATTTATTGTTCCCTTAATAACCTAGGTCCATAGAAACTACAGGTATAATATGTTTCCAAAGATACATGCAAAATCGTCGTTTCAGACCGTGAAACGCTCAAATATGATGTAAAAACAGTTTCTCAAAACATGTCTCCAAAACACTTGAAAATGCGTTTTCTAAGCGAATTACGTGTTTTTAAGGTGTTTTGCAGTAACTTCTATAGTTCAAATCGGCACTCTAGCTGCGCTGGCGAGTGCACCACGGAGTGCCTCCAAAAGGTTGTATTCACTAAAAAACAGTGTATTTTGTCTTATTGTATTCTAAATAACCTAGTTCCATCGAAACTACAGGTAGAATATGTTTCCAAAGATACATGCATAATCGTCGTTTCAGACGGTGAAACGCTCAAATATAATGTAAAAACTTTTTTTTTAAAACATGTCTCCAAATCACTTGAAAATGCGTTTTCTAAGCGAATTACGTGTTTTTAAGGTGTTTTGCAGTAACTTCTATAGTTCAAATCGGCACTCTAGCTGCGCTAGCGAGTGCACCACGGAGTGCCTCCAAAACCCTGTATTCACTAAAAATCAGTGTTTTTTGTCTTATTGTAGCATAAATAACATAGTTCCATCGAAACTACAGGTAGAATATGTTTCGAAAGATACATGCAAAATCGTCGTTTCAGACCGTGAAACGCTCAAATATGACGTAAAAACTGTTTCTCAAAACATGTCTCCAAATCACTTGAAAATGCGTTTTCTAAGCGAAATACGTGTTTTTAAGGCGTTTTGCAGTAACTTCTATAGTTCAAATCGGCACTCTAGCTGCGCTGGCGAGTGCACCACGGAGTGCCTCCAAAAGGTTGTATTCACTAAAAAACAGTGTATTTTGTCTTATTGTACCCTAGATAACCTAGTTCCATCGAAACTACAGGTAGAATATGTTTTCAAAGATACATGCAAAATCGTCGTTTCAGACCGTGAAACGCTCAAATATGACGTAAAAACTGTTTCTCAAAACATGTCTCCAAATCACTTGAAAATGCGTTTTCTAAGCGAATTACGTGTTTTTATGGTGTTTTGCAGTAACTTCTATAGTTCAAATCCGCACTCTAGCTGCGCTGGCGAGTGCACCACGGAGTGCCTCCAAAAGGTTGTATTCACTAAAAATCAGTGTGTTTTGTCTTATTGTAGCATAAATAACCTAGTTCCATCGAAACTACAGTTAGAATATGTTCGAAGGATACATGCAAAATCGTCGTTTCAGACCGTGAAATGCTCAAATATGATGTAAAAACTTTTTTCTCAAAACATGTCTCCAAATCACTTGAAAATGTGTTTTCTAAGCGAATTACGTGTTTTTAAGGTGTTTTGCAGTAACTTCTATAGTTCAAATCGACACTCTAGCTGCGCTGGCGAGTGCACCACGGAGTGCCTCCAAAAGGTTGTATTCACTAAAAAACAGTGTATTTTGTCTTATTGTACCCTAAATAACCTAGTTCCATCGAAACTACAGGTAGAATATGTTTTCAAAGATACATGCAAAATCGTCGTTTCAGACCGTGAAACGCTCAAATATGATGTAAAAACTGTTTCTCAAAACATGTCTCCAAATCACTTGAAAATGCGTTTTCTAAGCGAATTACGCGTTTTTATGGTGTTTTGCAGTAACTTCTATAGTTCAAATCGGCACTCTAGCTGCGCTGGCGAGTGCGACACGGAGTGCCTCCAAAAGGTTGTATTCACTAAAAATCAGTGTGTTTTGTCTTATTGTAGCATAAATAGCCCAGTTCCATCGAAACTACAGGTAGACTATGTTTCGAAAGATACATGCAAAATCGTCGTTTCAGACCGTGAAACGCTCAAATATGATGTAAAAGCTGTTTCTCAAAACATGTCTCCAAAACACTTGAAAATGCGTTTTCTAAGCGAATTACGTGTTTTTAAGGTGTTTTGCAGTAACTTCTATAGTTCAAATCGGCACTCTAGCTGCGCTGGCAAGTGCACCACGGAGTGCCTCCAAATAGTTGTATTCACTAAAAAACAGTGTATTTTGTCTTATTGTACCCTAAATAACCTAGTTCCATCGAAACTACAGGTAGAATATGTTTCCAAAGATACATGCAAAATCGTCGTTTCAGACGGTGAAACACTCAAATATGATGTAAAAACTTTTTTCTCAAAACATGTCTCCAAATCACTTGAAAATGCGTTTTCTAAGCGAATTACGTGTTTTTAAGGTGTTATGCAGTAACTTCTATAGTTCAAATCGGTACTCTAGCTGCGCTGGCGAGTGCACCACGGAGTGCCTCCAAAACCTTGTATTCACTAAAAATCAGTGTGTTTTGTCTTATTGTACCCTAAATAAACTAGTTCCATCGAAACCACAGGTAGAATATGTTTTCAAAGATACATGCAAAATCGTCGTTTCAGACCGTGAAACGCTCAAATATGATGTAAAAACTATTTCTCAAAACATGTCTCCAAATCACTTGAAAATGCGTTTTCTAAGCGAATTACGTGTTTTTATGGTGTTTTGCAGTAACTTCTATAGATCAAATCCGCACTCTAGCTGCGCTGGCGAGTGCACCACGGAGTGCCTCCAAAAGGTTGTATTCACTAAAAAACAGTGTATTTTGTCTTATTGTACCCTAAATAACCTAGTTCCAACGAAACTACTGGTAGAATATGTTTCCAAAGATACATGCAAAATCGTCGTTTCAGACCGTGAAACGCTCAAATATGATGTAAAAACTGTTTCCCAAAACATGTCTCCAAATCACTTGAAAATGCATTTCTAAGCGAATTACGTGTTTTTAAAGTGTTTTGCAGTAACTTCTATAGTTCAATTCGGCACTCTAGCTGCGCTGGCTACTGCACTACGCAGTACCTCTAAAAGTTGTATTCACTAAAAATCACTGTATTTTGTCATATTGTATCCTAAACAACAAAATTTTATCGAAAGTACCAGTAAAATATGTGTCCAAATGCTACACACAAATCGTTCGTTTCAGACCGTGAAACGCTCAAATATGTAAAAACTGTTTCTCAAAACATGTCTCCAAATCACTTGAAAATGCGTTTTCTTAGCGAATTACGTGTTTTTAAGGTGTTTTGCAGTAACTTTCGAAAGATATGTGCAAAATCGTCGTTTCAGACCGTGAAACGCTCAAATATGATGTAAAAACTGTTTCTCAAAACATGTCTCCAAGACACTTGAAAATGCGTTTTCTAAGCGAATTACGTGTTTTTAAGGTGTTTTGCAGTAACTTTTATAGTTCAAATCGGCACTCTAGCTGCGCTGGCGAGTGCACCACGGAGTGCCTCTAAAAGGTTGTATTCACTAAAAAACAGTGTATTTTGTCTTATTGTACCCTAAATAACCTAGTTCCATCGAAACTACAGGCAGAATATATTTTCAAAGATACATGCAAAATCGTCATTTCAGACCGTGACACGCTCAAATATGATGTAAAAACTGTTACTCAAAACATGTCTCCAAATCACTTGAAAATGCATTTTCTAAACGAATTACGTGTTTTTAAGGTGTTTTGCAGTAACTTCTATAGTTCAAATCGGCACTCTAGCTGCGCTGGCGAGTGTACCACGGAGTGCCTCCAAAACCTTGTATTCACTAAAATTCAGTGTGTTTTGTCTTATTATACCCTAAATAACCTAGTTCCATCGAAACTACACGTAGAATATGTTTCCAAAGATACATGCAAAATCGTCGTTTCAGACTGTGAAACGCTCAAATATGATGTAAAAACTGTTTCTCAATACATGTCTCCAAATCACTTGAAAATGCGTTTTCTAAGCGAATTACGTGTTTTTAAGGTGTTTTGCAGTAACTTCTACAGTTCAAATCGGCACTCTAACTGCGCTGGCGAGTGCACCACAGAGTGACTCCAAAAGGTTGTATTGACTAAATATCAGTGTGTTTTGTCTTATTGTAGCATAAATAACCTAGTTCTATCGAAACTACAGTTAGAATATGTTTCGAAAGATATGTGCAAAATCGTCGTTTCAGACCGCGAAACGCTCAAATATGATGTAAAAACTGTTTCTCAAAACATGTCTCCAAAACACTTGAAAATGCGTTTTCTTAGCGAATTACGTGTTTTAAGGTGTTTTGCAGTAACTTTCGAAAGATATGTGCAAAATCGTCGTTTCAGACCGTGAAACGCTCAAATATGATGTAAAAACCGTTTCTCAAATAATGTCTCCATATCACTTGAAAATGCGTTTTCTAAGCGAATTACGTGTTTTTATGGTGTTTTGCAGTAACTTCTATAGTTCAAATCGGCACTCTAGCTGCGCTGGCGAGTGCACCACGGAGTGCCTCCAAAAGGTTGTATTCACTAAAAAACAGTGTATTTTGTCTTATTGTACCCTAAATAACCAAGTTCCATCGAAACTACAGGTAGAATATGTTTTCAAAGGTACATGCAAAATCGTCGTTTCAGACCGTGAAACGCTCAAATATGATGTAAGAACTGTTTCTCAAAACATGTCTCCAAATCACTTGAAAATGCGTTTTCTAAGCGAATTACGTGTTTCTAAGGTGTTTTTCAGTAACTTCTATAGTTCAAATCGGCACTCTAGCTGCGCTGGCGAGTGCACCACGGGGTGCCTCCAAAACCTTGTATTCACTAAAAATCAGTGGGTTTTGTCTTATTGTACCCTAAATAACCTAGTTTCATCGAAACTACATGTAGAATATGTTTCCAAAGATACATGCAGAATCGTCGTTTCAGACCGTAAAACGCTCAAATATGATGTAAAAACTGTTTCTCAAAACATGTCTCCAAATCACTTCAAAATGCGTTTTCTAAGCGAATTACGTGTTTTTATGGTGTTTTGCAGTAACTTCTATAGTTCAAATCGGCACTCTAGCTGCGCTGGCGAGTGTACCACGGAGTGCCTCCAAAAGGTTGTATTCACTAAAAATCAGTGTGTTTTATCTTATTGTAGCATAAATAACCTAGTTCCATCGAAACTACAGGTAGAATATGTTTCCAAAGATACATGCAGAATCGTCGTTTCAGACCGTGAAACGCTCAAATATGATATAAAAACTGTTTCTCAAAACATGTCTCCAAAACACTTGAAAATACGATTTTCTAAGCGAATTACGTGTTTTTAAGTTGTTTTGCAGTAACTTCTATAGTTCAAATCGGCACTCTAGCTGCGCTGGCGAGTGCACCACGGAGTGCCTCCAAAACGTTGTATTCACTAAAAAACAGTGTATTTTGTCTTATTGTACTCTAAATAACCTAGTTCCAACGAAACTACAGGTAGAATATGTTTCCAAATATACATGCAAAATCGTCGTTTCAGACCGTGAAACGCTCAAATATGATGTAAAAACTGTTTCTCAAAACATGTCACCAAATCACCTGAAAATGCGTTTTCTAAGCGAATTACGTGTTTTTAAGGTGTTTTGCAGTAACTTCTATAGTTCAAATCGGCACTCTAGCTGCGCTGGCGAGTGCACCACGGACTGCCTCCAAAAGGTTGCATTCATTAAAAATCACTGTATTTTGTCATATTGTATCCTAAACAACAAAATTTTATAGAAAGTACCAGTAAAATATGTGTCCAAATGCTACACACAAATCGTTCGTTTTAGACCGTGAAACGCTCAAATATGATGTAAAAACTGTTTCTCAAAACATGTCTCCAAATTACTTGAAGATGCGTTTTCTAAGCGAATTACGTGTTTTTAAGGTGTTTTGCAGTAACTTCTATAGTTCAAATCGGCACTCTAGCTGCGCTGGCGAGTGCACCATGGAGTGCCTCCAAAAGGTTGTATTCACTAAAAAACAGTGTATTTTGTCTTATTGTACCCTAAATAACTTAGTCCCATCGAAACTACAGGTAGAATATGTTTCCAAAGAAACATGCAAAATCGTCGTTTCAGACCTGAAACGCTCAAATATGATGTAAAATCTGTTTCTCAAAACATGTCTCCAAATCACTTGAAAATGCTTTTTCTAAGCGAATTACGTGTTTTTAAGGTGTTTTGCAGTAACTTCTATACTTCAAATCGGCACTCTAGCTGCGCTGGCGAGTGCACCACGGAGTGCCTCCAAAACCTTGTATTCACAAAAAATCAGTGTGTTTTGCCTTATTGTACCCTAAATAACCTAGTTCCATCGAAACTACAGGTAGAATATGTTTCCAAAGATACATGCAAAATCGTCGTTTCAGGCCGTGAAATGCTCAAATATGATGTAAAAATTGTTTCTCAAAACATATCTCCAAATCACTTGAAAATGCGTTTTCTAAGCGAATAACGTGTTTTTATGGTGTTTTTCAGTAACTTCTATTGTTCAAATCGGCACTCTAGCTGCGCTGGCGAGTGCACCACGGAGTGCCTCCAAAAGGTTGTATTCACTAAAAATCACTGTATTTTGTCATACTGTATCCTAAACAACAAAATTTTATCGAAAGTACCAGTAAAATATGTGTCCAAATGCTACACACAAATCGTTCGTTTCAGACCGTGAAACGCTCAAATATGATGTAAAAATTGTTTCTCAAAACATGTCTCTAAATCACTTGAAAATGCATTTTCTAAGCGAATTACGTGTTTTGAAGGTGTTTTGCAGTAACTTCTATAGTTCAAATCAGCACTCTAGCTGCGCTGGCGAGTGCACCACGGAGTGCCCCCAAAAGGTTGTATTCGCTAAAAATCAGTGTATTTTGTCTTATTGTAGCATAAATAACCTAGTTCCATCGAAACTACAGGTAGAATATCTTTCGAAAGATACGTGCAAAATCGTCGTTTCAGACCGTGAAACGCTCAAATATGATGTAAAAACTGTTTCTCGAAACATGTCTCCAAATCAGTTGAAAATGCGTTTTCTAAGCGAATTACGTGTTTTTAAGGTGTTTTGCAGTAACTTTTATAGTTCAAAACGGCACTCTAGCTGCGCTGGCGAGTGCACCACGGAGTGCCTCCAAAAGGTTGTATTCACTAAAAATCACTGTATTTTGTCATACTGTACCCTAAACAACAAAATTTTATCGAAAGTACCAGTAAAATATGTGTCCAAATGCTACACACAAATCGTTCGTTTCAGACCGTGAAACGCTCAAATATGATGTAAAAATTGTTTCTCAAAACATGTCTCTAAATCACTTGAAAATGCATTTTCTAAGCGAATTACGTGTTTTTAAGGTGTTTTGCAGTAACTTCTATAGTTCAAATCGGCACTCTAGCTGCGCTGGCGAGTGCACCACGGAGTGCCCCCAAAAGGTTGTATTCGCTAAAAATCAGTGTATTTTGTCTTATTGTAGCATAAATAACCTAGTTCCATCGAAACTACAGGTAGAATATCTTTCGAAAGATACGTGCAAAATCGTCGTTTCAGACCGTGAAACGCTCAAATATGATGTAAAAACTGTTTCTCGAAACATGTCTCCAAATCAGTTGAAAATGCGTTTTCTAAGCGAATTACGTGTTTTTAAGGTGTTTTGCAGTAACTTTTATAGTTCAAAACGGCACTCTAGCTGCGCTGGCGAGTGCACCACGGAGTGCCTCCAAAAGGTTGTATTCACTAAAAATCACTGTATTTTGTCATACTGTATCCTAAACAACAAAATTTTATCGAAAGTACCAGTAAAATATGTGTCCAAATGCTACACACAAATCGTTCGTTTCAGACCGTGAAACGCTCAAATATGATGTAAAAATTGTTTCTCAAAACATGTCTCCAAATCACTTGGAAATGCGTTTTCTAAGCGAATTACGTGTTTTTAAGGCGTTTTGCAGTAACTTCTATAGTTCAAATCGGCACTCTAGCTGCGCTGGCGAGTGCACCACGGAGTGCCTCCAAAATGTTGTATTCACTAAAAAACAGTGAATTTTGTTTCATTGTACCCTAAATAACCTAGCTCCATCGAAACTACAGGTATAATATGTTTCCAAAGATACATGCAAAATCGTCGTTTCAGACCGTGAAACGCTCAAATATGATGTAAAAACTGTTTCTCAAAACATGTCTCCAAATCACTTGGAAATGCGTTTTCTAAGCGAATTACGTGTTTTTAAGGTGTTTTGCAGTAACTTCTATAGTTCAAATCGGCACTCTAGCTGCGCTAGCGAGTGCACCACGGAGTGCCTCCAAAACCCTGTATTCACTAAAAATCAGTGTTTTTTGTCTTATTGTAGCATAAATAACATAGTTCTATCGAAACTACAGGTAGAATATGTTTCGAAAGATACATGCAAAATCGTCGTTTCAGACCGTGAAACGCTCAAATATGACGTAAAAACTGTTTCTCAAAACATGTCTCCAAATCACTTGAAAATGCGTTTTCTAAGCGAATTACGTGTTTTTAAGGCGTTTTGCAGTAACTTCTATAGTTCAAATCGGCACTCTAGCTGCGCTGGCGAGTGCACCACGGAGTGCCTCCAAAAGGTTGTATTCACTAAAAAACAGTGTATTTTGTCTTATTGTACCCTAGATAACCTAGTTCCATCGAAACTACAGGTAGAATATGTTTTCAAAGATACATGCAAAATCGTCGTTTTAGACCGTGAAACGCTCAAATATGATGTAAAACTGTTTCTCAAAACATGTCTCCAAATCACTTGAAAATGCGTTTTCTAAGCGAATTACGTGTTTTTATGGTGTTTTGCAGTAACTTCTATAGTTCAAATCCGCACTCTAGCTGCGCTGGCGAGTGCACCACGGAGTGCCTCCAAAAGGTTGTATTCACTAAAAATCAGTGTGTTTTGTCTTATTGTAGCATAAATAACCTAGTTCCATCGAAACTACAGGTAGAATATGTTTCGAAGGATACATGCAAAATCGTCGTTTCAGACCGTGAAATGCTCAAATATGATGTAAATACTGTTTCTCAAAACATGTCTCCAAAACACTTGAAAATGCGTTTTCTATGCGAATTACGTGTTTTTGAGGTGTTTTGCAGTAACTTCTATAGTTCAAATCGGCACTCTAGCTGCGCTGGCGAGTGCTCCACGGAGTGCCTCCAAAGGGTTGTATTCACTAAAAAACAGTGTATTTTGTCTTATTGTACCCTAAATAACCTAGTTCCGACGAAACTACTGGTAGAATATGTTTCCAAAGATACATGCAAAATCGTCGTTTCAGACCGTGAAACGCTCAAATATGATGTAAAAACTTTTTTCTCAAAACATGTTTACAAATCACTTGAAAATGCGTTTTCTAAGCGAATTACGTGTTTTTAAGGTGTTTAGCAGTAACTTCTATAGTTCAAATCGGCACTCTAGCTGCGCTGGCGAGTGCACCACGAAGTGCCTCCAAAATGTTGTTTTCACTAAAAAACAGTGAATTTTGTCTTATTGTACCCTAAATAACCTAGCTCCATCGAAACTACAGGTAGAATATGTTTCTAAAGATACATGCAAAATCGTCGTTTCAGACCGTGAAACGCTCAAATATGATGTAAAAACTGTTTCCCAAAACATGTCTCCAAATCACTTGAAAATGCATTTCTAAGCGAATTACGTGTTTTTAAAGTGTTTTGCAGTAACTTCTATAGTTCAATTCGGCACTCTAGCTGCGCTGGCTACTGCACTACGCAGTACCTCTAAAAGTTGTATTCACTAAAAATCACTGTATTTTGTCATATTGTATCCTAAACAACAAAATTTTATCGAAAGTACCAGTAAAATATGTGTCCAAATGCAACACACAAATCGTTCGTTTCAGACCGTGAAACGCTCAAATATGATGTAAAAACTGTTTCTCAAAACATGTCTCCAAATCACTTGAAAATGCGTTTTCTTAGCGAATTACGTGTTTTTAAGGTGTTTTGCAGTAACTTTCGAAAGATATGTGCAAAATCGTCGTTTCAGACCGTGAAACGCTCAAATATGATGTAAAAACTGTTTCTCAAAACATGTCTCCAACACACTTGAAAATGCGTTTTCTAAGCGAATTACGTGTTTTGAAGGTGTTTTGCAGTAACTTTTATAGTTCAAATCGGCACTCTAGCTGCGCTGGCGAGTGCACCTCGGAGTGCCTCTAAAAGGTTGTATTCACTAAAAAACAGTGTATTTTGTCTTATTGTACCCTAAATAACCTAGTTCCATCAAAACTACAGGCAGAATATGTTTTCAAAGATACATGCAAAATCGTCGTTTCAGACCGTGAAACGCTCAAATATGATGTAAAAACTGTTTCTCAAAACATGTCTCCAAATCACTTGAAAATGCATTTTCTAAACGAATTACGTGTTTTTAAGGTGTTTTGCAGTAACTTCTATAGTTGAAATCGGCACTCTAGCTGCGCTGGCGAGTGTACCACGGAGTGCCTCCAAAACCTTGTATTCACTAAAATTCAGTGTGTTTTGTCTTATTATACCCTAAATATGTTTTGAAAGATACATGCAAAAACATCGTTTCAGACCGTGAAACGCTTAAATATGATGTAAAAACTGTTTCTCAAAACATGTCTCCAAATCACTTGAAAATGCGTTTTCTAAGCGAATTACGTGTTTTTAAGGTGTTTTGCAGTAACTTCTATTGTTCAAACCGGCACTAGCTGCGCTGGCGAGTGCACCACGGAGTGCCTCTAAAAGGTTGTACTCACTAAAAAACGGTGTATTTTGTCTTATTGTACCCTAAATAACCTAGTTCCATCGAAACTACAGGTAGAATATGTTTCCAAAGATACATGCAAAATCGTCGTTTCAGACCGTGAAACGCTCAAAAATGATGTAAAAACTGTTTCTCAAAACATGTCTCTAAATCACTTGAAAATGCGTTTTCAAAGCGAATTACGTGTTTTTAAGGTGTTTTGCAGTAACTTCTATTGTTCAAACCGGCACTGGCTGCGCTGGCAAGTGCACCACGGAGTGCCTCTAAAAGGTTGTACTCACTAAAAGACGGTGTATTTTGTCTTATTGTACCCTAAATAACCTAGTTCCATCGAAACTACAGGTAGAATATGTTTCTAAAGATACATGCACAATCGTCGTTTCAGTTCGTGAAACACTCAAATACGCTGTAAAAACTGTTTCTCAAAACATGTCTCCAAATCACTTGAAAATGCGTTTTCTAAGCGAATTACGTGTTTTTAAGGTATTTTGCAGTAACTTCTATAGTTCAAATCGGCACTCTAGCTGCGCTGGCGAGTGCACCACGGAGTGCCCCAAAAGGTTGTATTTACTAAAAATCAGTGTATTTTGTCTTATTTTAGCATAAATAACTTAGTTCTATCGAAAATTCAGGAAGAATATGTTTTGAAAGATACATGCAAAAACGTCGTTTCAGACCGTGAAACGCTCAAATATGATGTAAAAACTGTTTCTCAAAACATGTCTCCAAATCACTTGAATATGCGTTTTCTAAACGAATTACGTGTTTTTAAGGGGTTTTGCAGTAACTTCTATAGTTCAAATCGGCACTCTAGCTGCGCTGGCGAGTGCACTACGGAGTGCCTCCAAAAGGTTGTATTTACTAAAAAACAGTGTATTTTGTCTTATTGTAGCATAAATAACCTAGTTCCATCGAAACTACAGGTAGAATATGTTTCCAAAGATACATGCATAATCGTCGTTTCAGACCGTGAAACGCTCAAATATAATGTAAAAACTGTTTCTCAAAACATGTCTCTAAATCACTTAAAAATGCGTTTTCTAAGCGAATTACGTGTTTTTAAGGTGTTTTGCAGTAACTTCTATCGTTCAAACCGGCACTAGCTGCGCTGGCGAGTGCACCACGGAGTGCCTCTAAAAGGTTGTATTCACTAAAAAACACTGTATTTTGTCTTATTGTACCCTAAATAACCTAGTTCCATCGAAATTACAGGTAGAATATGTTTCCAAAGATACATGCAAAATCGTCGTTTCAGATCGTGAAACGCTCAAATACGCTGTAAAAACTGTTTCTCAAAACATGTCTCCAAATCACTTGAAAATGCGTTTTCTAAGCGAATTACGTGTTTTTAAGGTATTTTGCAGTAACTTCTATAGTTCAAATCGGCACTCTAGCTGCGCTGGCGAGTGCACCACGGAGTGCCCCAAAAGGTTCTATTCACTAAAAAACAGTGTATTTTGTCTTATTGTACCCTAAATAACCAAGTGATATCGAAACTACAGGCAGAATATGTTTACAAAGTCTACGTACAAAATCGTCGTTTCAGACCGTGAAACGCTCAAATATGATGTAAAAACTGTTTCTCAAAACATGTCTCCAAATCACTTGAAAATGCGTTTTCTAAGCGAATTACGTGTTTTTAAGGTGTTTTGCAGTAACTTCTATTGTTCAAACCGGCACTAGCTGCGCTGGCGAGTGCACCACGGAGTGCCTCTAAAAGGTTGTACTCACTAAAAAACGGTGTATTATGTCTTATTGTACCCTAAATAACCTAGTTCCATCGAAACTACTGGTAGAATATGTTTCCAAAGATACATGCAAAATCGTCGTTTCAGACCGTGAAACGCTCAAATATGATGTAAAAACTTTTTTCTCAAAACATGTTTACAAATCACTTGAAAATGCGTTTTCTAAGCGAATTACGTGTTTTTAAGGTGTTTAGCAGTAACTTCTATAGTTCAAATCGGCACTCTAGCTGCGCTGGCGAGTGCACCACGAAGTGCCTCCAAAATGTTGTTTTCACTAAAAAACAGTGAATTTTGTCTTATTGTACCCTAAATAACCTAGCTCCATCGAAACTACAGGTAGAATATGTTTCTAAAGATACATGCAAAATCGTCGTTTCAGACCGTGAAACGCTCAAATATGATGTAAAAACTGTTTCCCAAAACATGTCTCCAAATCACTTGAAAATGCATTTCTAAGCGAATTACGTGTTTTTAAAGTGTTTTGCAGTAACTTCTATAGTTCAATTCGGCACTCTAGCTGCGCTGGCTACTGCACTACGCAGTACCTCTAAAAGTTGTATTCACTAAAAATCACTGTATTTTGTCATATTGTATCCTAAACAACAAAATTTTATCGAAAGTACCAGTAAAATATGTGTCCAAATGCAACACACAAATCGTTCGTTTCAGACCGTGAAACGCTCAAATATGATGTAAAAACTGTTTCTCAAAACATGTCTCCAAATCACTTGAAAATGCGTTTTCTTAGCGAATTACGTGTTTTTAAGGTGTTTTGCAGTAACTTTCGAAAGATATGTGCAAAATCGTCGTTTCAGACCGTGAAACGCTCAAATATGATGTAAAAACTGTTTCTCAAAACATGTCTCCAACACACTTGAAAATGCGTTTTCTAAGCGAATTACGTGTTTTGAAGGTGTTTTGCAGTAACTTTTATAGTTCAAATCGGCACTCTAGCTGCGCTGGCGAGTGCACCTCGGAGTGCCTCTAAAAGGTTGTATTCACTAAAAAACAGTGTATTTTGTCTTATTGTACCCTAAATAACCTAGTTCCATCAAAACTACAGGCAGAATATGTTTTCAAAGATACATGCAAAATCGTCGTTTCAGACCGTGAAACGCTCAAATATGATGTAAAAACTGTTTCTCAAAACATGTCTCCAAATCACTTGAAAATGCATTTTCTAAACGAATTACGTGTTTTTAAGGTGTTTTGCAGTAACTTCTATAGTTGAAATCGGCACTCTAGCTGCGCTGGCGAGTGTACCACGGAGTGCCTCCAAAACCTTGTATTCACTAAAATTCAGTGTGTTTTGTCTTATTATACCCTAAATATGTTTTGAAAGATACATGCAAAAACATCGTTTCAGACCGTGAAACGCTTAAATATGATGTAAAAACTGTTTCTCAAAACATGTCTCCAAATCACTTGAAAATGCGTTTTCTAAGCGAATTACGTGTTTTTAAGGTGTTTTGCAGTAACTTCTATTGTTCAAACCGGCACTAGCTGCGCTGGCGAGTGCACCACGGAGTGCCTCTAAAAGGTTGTACTCACTAAAAAACGGTGTATTTTGTCTTATTGTACCCTAAATAACCTAGTTCCATCGAAACTACAGGTAGAATATGTTTCCAAAGATACATGCAAAATCGTCGTTTCAGACCGTGAAACGCTCAAAAATGATGTAAAAACTGTTTCTCAAAACATGTCTCTAAATCACTTGAAAATGCGTTTTCAAAGCGAATTACGTGTTTTTAAGGTGTTTTGCAGTAACTTCTATTGTTCAAACCGGCACTGGCTGCGCTGGCAAGTGCACCACGGAGTGCCTCTAAAAGGTTGTACTCACTAAAAGACGGTGTATTTTGTCTTATTGTACCCTAAATAACCTAGTTCCATCGAAACTACAGGTAGAATATGTTTCTAAAGATACATGCACAATCGTCGTTTCAGTTCGTGAAACACTCAAATACGCTGTAAAAACTGTTTCTCAAAACATGTCTCCAAATCACTTGAAAATGCGTTTTCTAAGCGAATTACGTGTTTTTAAGGTATTTTGCAGTAACTTCTATAGTTCAAATCGGCACTCTAGCTGCGCTGGCGAGTGCACCACGGAGTGCCCCAAAAGGTTGTATTTACTAAAAATCAGTGTATTTTGTCTTATTTTAGCATAAATAACTTAGTTCTATCGAAAATTCAGGAAGAATATGTTTTGAAAGATACATGCAAAAACGTCGTTTCAGACCGTGAAACGCTCAAATATGATGTAAAAACTGTTTCTCAAAACATGTCTCCAAATCACTTGAATATGCGTTTTCTAAACGAATTACGTGTTTTTAAGGGGTTTTGCAGTAACTTCTATAGTTCAAATCGGCACTCTAGCTGCGCTGGCGAGTGCACTACGGAGTGCCTCCAAAAGGTTGTATTTACTAAAAAACAGTGTATTTTGTCTTATTGTAGCATAAATAACCTAGTTCCATCGAAACTACAGGTAGAATATGTTTCCAAAGATACATGCATAATCGTCGTTTCAGACCGTGAAACGCTCAAATATAATGTAAAAACTGTTTCTCAAAACATGTCTCTAAATCACTTAAAAATGCGTTTTCTAAGCGAATTACGTGTTTTTAAGGTGTTTTGCAGTAACTTCTATCGTTCAAACCGGCACTAGCTGCGCTGGCGAGTGCACCACGGAGTGCCTCTAAAAGGTTGTATTCACTAAAAAACACTGTATTTTGTCTTATTGTACCCTAAATAACCTAGTTCCATCGAAATTACAGGTAGAATATGTTTCCAAAGATACATGCAAAATCGTCGTTTTAGATCGTGAAACGCTCAAATACGCTGTAAAAACTGTTTCTCAAAACATGTCTCCAAATCACTTGAAAATGCGTTTTCTAAGCGAATTACGTGTTTTTAAGGTATTTTGCAGTAACTTCTATAGTTCAAATCGGCACTCTAGCTGCGCTGGCGAGTGCACCACGGAGTGCCCCAAAAGGTTCTATTCACTAAAAAACAGTGTATTTTGTCTTATTGTACCCTAAATAACCAAGTGATATCGAAACTACAGGCAGAATATGTTTACAAAGTCTACGTACAAAATCGTCGTTTCAGACCGTGAAACGCTCAAATATGATGTAAAAACTGTTTCTCAAAACATGTCTCCAAATCACTTGAAAATGCGTTTTCTAAGCGAATTACGTGTTTTTAAGGTGTTTTGCAGTAACTTCTATTGTTCAAACCGGCACTAGCTGCGCTGGCGAGTGCACCACGGAGTGCCTCTAAAAGGTTGTACTCACTAAAAAACGGTGTATTATGTCTTATTGTACCCTAAATAACCTAGTTCCATCGAAACTACAGGTAGAATATGTTTCCAAAGATACATGCAAAATCGTCGTTTCAGACCGTGAAACGCTCAAAAATGATGTAAAAACTGTTTCTCAAAACATGTCTCTAAATCACTTGAAAATGCGTTTTCAAAGCGAATTACGTGTTTTTAAGGTGTTTTGCAGTAACTTCTATTGTTCAAACCGGCACTAGCTGCGCTGGCGAGTGCACCACGGAGTGCCTCTAAAAGGTTGTACTCACTAAAAAACGGTGTATTTTGTCTTATTGTACCCTAAATAACCTAGTTCCATCGAAACTACAGGCAGAATATGTTTCCAAAGATACATGCAAAATCGTCGTTTCAGATCGTGAAACGCTCAAATACGCTGTAAAAACTGTTTCTCAAAACATGTCTCCAAATCACTTGAAAATGCGTTTTCTAAGCGAATTACGTGTTTTTAAGGTATTTTGCAGTAACTTCTATAGTTCAAATCGGCACTCTAGCTGCGCTGGCGAGTGCACCACGGAGTACCCCAAAAGGTTGTATTTACTAAAAATCAGTGTATTTTGTCTTATTTTAGCATAAATAACTTAGTTCTATCGAAAATTCAGGAAGAATATGTTTTGAAAGATACATGCAAAAACGTCGTTTCAGACCGTGAAACGCTCAAATATGATGTAAAACCTGTTTCTCAAAACATGTCTCCAAATCACTTGAAAATGCGTTTTCTAAACGAATTACGTGTTTTTAAGGGGTTTTGCAGTAACTTCTATAGTTCAAATCGGCACTCTAGCTGCGCTGGCGAGTGCACTACGGAGTGCCTCCAAAAGGTTGTATTTACTAAAAAACAGTGTATTTTGTCTTATTGTACCCTAAATAACCAAGTTCCATCGAAACTACAGGTAGAATATGTTTCCAAAGATACATGCATAATCGTCGTTTCAGACCGTGAAACGCTCAAATATAATGTAAAAACTGTTTCTCAAAACATGTCTCTAAATCACTTAAAAATGCGTTTTCTAAGCGAATTACGTGTTTTTAAGGTGTTTTGCAGTAACTTCTATCGTTCAAACCGGCACTAGCTGCGCTGGCGAGTGCACCACGGAGTGCCTCTAAAAGGTTGTATTCACTAAAAAACACTGTATTTTGTCTTATTGTACCCTAAATAACCTAGTTCCATCGAAATTACAGGTAGAATATGTTTCCAAAGATACATGCAAAATCGTCGTTTCAGATCGTGAAACGCTCAAATACGCTGTAACAACTGTTTCTCAAAACATGTCTCCAAATCACATGAAAATGCGTTTTCTAAGCGAATTACGTGTTTTTAAGGTATTTTGCAGTAACTTCTATAGTTCAAATCGGCACTCTAGCTGCGCTGGCGAGTGCACCACGGAGTGCCCCAAAAGGTTCTATTCACTAAAAAACAGTGTATTTTGTCTTATTGTACCCTAAATAACCAAGTGATATCGAAACTACAGGCAGAATATGTTTACAAAGTCTACGTACAAAATCGTCGTTTCAGACCGTGAAACGCTCAAATATGATGTAAAAACTGTTTCTCAAAACATGTCTCCAAATCACTTGAAAATGCGTTTTCTAAGCGAATTACGTGTTTTTAAGGTATTTTGTAGTAACTTATATAGTTCAAATCGGCACTCTAGCTGCGCTGGCGAGTGCACTACGGAGTGCCTCCAAAAGGTTGTATTTACTAAAAAACAGTGTATTTTGTCATATTGTACCCTAAATAACCAAGTTCCATTGAAACTACAGGTAGAATATGTTTCCAAAGATACATGCATAATCGTCGTTTCAGACCGTGAAACGCTCAAATAAGATGTAAAAACTGTTTCTCAAAACATGTCTCTAAATCACTTGAAAATGCGTATCCTAAGCGAATTACGTGTTTTTAAGGTGTTTTGCAGTAACTTCTATTGTTCAAACCGGCACTAGCTGCGCTGGAGAGTGCACCACGGAGTGCCTCTAAAAGGTTGTATTCACTAAAAAACAGTGTTTTTGTCTTATTGTACCCTAAATAACCTAGTTCCATCGAAACTACAGGTAGAATATGTTTCCAAAGATACATGAAAATCGTCGTTTCAGATCGTGAAACGCTCAAATACGCTGTAAAAACTGTTTCTCAAAACATGTCTCCTAATCACTTGTAAATGCGTTTTCTAAGCGAATTATGTGTTTTTAAGGTATTTTGCAGTAACTTCTATAGTTCAAATTGGCACTCTAGCTGCGCTGGCGAGTGCACCACGGAGTGCCCGAAAAGGTTGTATTCACTAAAAAACAGTGTATTTTGTCTTATTGTAGCATAAATAACTTAGTTCCATCGAAACTACAGGTAGAAGATGTTTCGAAAGATACAAGCAAAATCGTCGTTTCAGATCGTGAAACGCTCAAATATGATGTAAAAACTGTTTCTCAAAAGATGTCTCCAAATCACTTCAAAATGCGTTTTCTAAGCGAATTACGTGTTTTTAAGGTCTTTTGCAGTAACTTCAAATTGGCACTCTAGCTGCGCTGGCGAGTGCACCACGGAGTGCCTCCAAAACCTTGTATTTACTAAAAATCAGTGTACTTTGTCTTAATGTAGCATAAATAACCTAGTTCCATCAAAACTACAGGTAGAATATGTTTCCAAAGATACATGCAAAATCGTCGTTTCAGATCGTGAAACGCTCAAATATGATGTAAAAGCTGTTTCTCAAAACATGTCTCCAAATCACTTGAAAATGCGTTTTCTAAGCGAGTTACGTGTTTTTAAGGTGTTTTGCAGTAACTTCTATAGTTCAAATCGGCACTCTAGCTGCGCTGGCGAGTGAACCACACAGTGCCTCCAAAACCTTGTATTCACTAAAAATCAGTGTATTTTGTCTTATTGTAGCATAAATAACATAGTTCCATCGAAACTACAGGTAAAATATGTTTCCAAAGATACATGCAAAATCGTCGTTTCAGATCGTGAAACGCTCAAATATGATGTAAAAACTGTTTCTCAAATCATGTCTCCAAATTACTTCAAAATGCGTTTTCTAAGCGAATTACGTGTTTTTAAGGTCTTTTGCAGTAACTTCAAATTGGCACTCTAGCTGCGCTGGCGAGTGCACCACGGAGTGCCTACAAAACCTTGTATTTACTAAAAATCAGTGTATTTTGTCTTAATGTAGCATAAATAACCTAGTTCCATCAAAACTACAGGTAGAATATGTTTCCAAAGATACATGCAAAATCGTCGTTTCAGATCGTGAAACGCTCAAATATGATGTAAAAGCTGTTTCTCAAAACATGTCTCCAAATCACTTGAAAATGCGTTTTCTAAGCGAATTACGTGTTTTTAAGGTGTTTTGCAGTAACTTCTATTGTTCAAACCGGCACTCTAGCTGCGCTGGCGAGTGCACCATGGAGTGCCTTCAAAACCATGTATTCACTAACAATCAGTGTATTTTTTCTGATTGTAGCATTAATAACCTAGTTCTATCAAAAATACAGGTAGAATATGTTTCGAAAGATACATGCAAAATCGTCCTTTCAGACCGTGAAACGCTCAAATATGATGTAAAAACTGTTTCTCAAAACATGTCTCCAAATCACTTGAAAATGCGTTTTCTAAGCGAATTACGTGTTTTTAAGGTGTTTTGCAGTAACTTCTATAGTTCAAATCGGCACTCTAGCTGCGCTGGCGTGTGTGCACCACGGAGTGCCTCCAAAACCTTGTATTCACTAAAAATCAGTGTATTTTGTCTTTTTGTAGCATAAATAACTTAGTTCCATCGAAACTACAGGTAGAATATGTTTCCAAAGATACATGCAAAATCGTCGTTTCAGATCGTGAAACGCTCAAATATGATGTAAAAACTGTTTCTCAAAACATGTCTCCAAATCACTTCAAAATGCGTTTTCTAAGCGAATTACGTGTTTTTAAGGTCTTTTGCAGTAACTTCTATAGTTCAAATCGGCACTCTAGCTGCGCTGGCGAGTGCACTACGGAGTGCCTCCAAAAGGTTGTATTCACTAAAAAAAAGTGTATTTTGTCTTATTGTACCCTAAATAACCAAGTTCCATCGAAACTACAGGTAGAATATGTTTCCAAACATACATGCAAAATCGTCGTTTCAGACCGTGAAACGCTCAAATATGATGTAAAAACTGTTTCTCAATAAATGTCTCCAAATCACTTGAAAATGCGATTTCTAAGCGAATTACGTGTTTTTAAGGTGTTTTGCAGTAACTTCTATGGGTCATATCGGCACTCTAGCTGCGCTGGCGAGTGCACCACGGAGTGCCTCCAAAACCTTGTATTGACTAAAAATCAGTGTATTTTGTCTTATTTTAGCATAAATAACTTAGTTCCGTCGAAAATTCAGGAAAAATATGTTTTGAAAGATACATGCAAAAACATCGTTTCAGACCGTGAAACGCTCAAATATGATGTAAAAACTGTTTCTCAAAACATGTCTCCAAATCACTTGAAAATGCGTTGTCTAAGCGAATTACTTGTTTTTAAGGTGTTTTGCAGTAACTTCTATAGTTCAAATCGGCACTCTAGCTGCCCTGGCGAGTGCACTACGGAGTGCCTCCAAAAGGTTGTATTCACTAAAAAACAATGTATTTTGTCATATTGTACCCTAAATAACCAAGTTCCATCGAAACTACAGGTAGAATATGTTTCCAAAGATACATGCATAATCGTCGTTTCAGACCGTGAAACGCTCAAAAATTATGTAAAAACTGTTTCTCAAAACATGTCTCTAAATCACTTGAAAATGCGTTTTCAAAGCGAATTACGTGTTTTTAAGGTGTTTTGCAGTAACTTCTATTGTTCAAACCGGCACTAGCTGCGCTGGCGAGTGCACCACGGAGTGCTTCTAAAAGGTTGTACTCACTAAAAAACGGTGTATTTTGTCTTATTGTACCCTAAATAACCTAGTTCCATCGAAACTACAGGTAGAATATGTTTCCAAAGATACATGCAAAATCGTCGTTTCAGATCGTGAAACGCTCAAATACGCTGTAAAAACTGTTTCTCAAAACATGTCTCCAAATCACTTGAAAATGCGTTTTCTAAGCGAATTACGTGCTTTTAAGGTATTTTGCAGTAACTTCTATAGTTCAAATCGGCACTATAGCTGCGCTGGCGAGTGCACCACGGAGTGCCCCAAAAGGTTGTATTTACTAAAAATCAGTGTAGTTTGTCTTATTTTAGCATAAATAACTTAGTTCTATCGAAAATTCAGGAAGAATATGTTTTGAAAGATACATGCAAAAACGTCGTTTCAGACCGTGAAACGCTCAAATATGATGTAAAAACTGTTTCTCAAAACATGTCTCCAAATCACTTGAAAATGCGTTTTCTAAGCGAATTACGTGTTTTTAAGGTATTTTGTAGTAACTTTTATAGTTCAAATCGGCACTCTAGCTGCGCTGGCGAGTGCACTACGGAGTGCCTCCAAAAGGTTGTATTTACTAAAAAACAGTGTATTTTGTCATATTGTACCCTAAATAACCAAGTTCCATCGAAACTACAGGTAGAATATGTTTCCAAAGATACATGCATAATCGTCGTTTCAGACCGTGAAACGCTCAAATAAGATGTAAAAACTGTTTCTCAAAACATGTCTCTAAATCACTTGAAAATGCGTTTCCTAAGCGAATTACGTGTTTTTAAGGTGTTTTGCAGTAACTTCTATTGTTCAAACCGGCACTAGCTGCGCTGGCGAGTGCACCACGGAGTGCCTCTAAAAGGTTGTATTCACTAAAAAACAGTGTTTTTTGTCTTATTGTACCCTAAATAACCTAGTTCCATCGAAACTACAGGTAGAATATGTTTCCAAAGATACATGAAAATCGTCGTTTCAGATCGTGAAACGCTCAAATACGCTGTAAAAACTGATTCTCAAAACATGTCTCCTAATCACTTGAAAATGCGTTTTCTAAGCGAATTACGTGTTTTTAAGGTATTTTGCAGTAACTTCTATAGTTCAAATCGGCACTCTAGCTGCGCTGGCGAGTGCACCACGAAGTGCCTCCAAAACCTTGTATTCACTAAAAATCAGTGTATTTTGTCTTATTGTAGCATAAATAACATAGTTCCATCGAAACTACAGGTAGAATATGTTTCCAAAGATACATGCAAAATCGTCGTTTCAGATCGTGAAACGCTCAAATATGATGTAAAAACTGTTTCTCAAATCATGTCTCCAAATCACTTCAAAATGCGTTTTCTAAGCGAATTACGTGTTTTTAAGGTATTTTGTAGTAACTTCTATAGTTCAAATCGGCACTCTGGCTGCGCTGGCGAGTGCACCACGGAGTGCCTCCAAAACCTTGTATTCACTAAAAATCAGTGTATTTTGTCTTATTGTAGCATAAATAACTTAGTTCCATCGAAACTACAGGTAGTAGATGTTTCGAAAGATAAATGCAAAATCGTCGTTTCAGATCGTGAAACGTTCAAATATGATGTAAAAACTGTTTCTCAAAACATGTCTCCAAATCACTTCAAAATGCGTTTTCTAAGCGAATTACGTGCTTTAAGGTCTTTTGCAGTAACTTCAAATTGGCACTCTAGCTGCGCTGGCGAGTGCACCACGGAGTGCCTCCAAAACCTTGTATTTACTAAAAATCAGTGTATTTTGTCTTAATGTAGCATAAATAACCTAGTTCCATCAAAACTACAGGTAGAATATGTTTCCAAAGATACATGCAAAATCGTCGTTTCAGATCGTGAAACGCTCAAGTATGATGTAAAACTGTTTCTCAAAACATGTCTCTAAATCACTTGAAAATGCGTTTTCTAAGCGAATTACGTGTTTTTAAGGTGTTTTGCAGTAACTTCTATAGTTCAAATCGGTACTCTAGCTGCGCTGGCGAGTGCACCACGGAGTGCCTCCAAAACCTTGTATTTACTAAAAATCAGTGTATTTTGTCTTATTGTAGCATAAATAACATAGTTCCATCGAAACTACAGGTAGAATATGTTTCCAAAGATACATGCAAAATCGTCGTTTCAGATCGTGAAACGCTCAAATATGATGTAAAAACTGTTTCTCAAATCATGTCTCCAAATCACTTCAAAATGCGTTTTCTAAGCGAATTACGTGTTTTTAAGGTCTTTTGCAGTAACTTCAAATTGGCACTCTAGCTGCGCTGGCGAGTGCACCACGGAGTGCCTCCAAAACCTTGTATTTACTAAAAATCAGTGTATTTTGTCTTAATGTAGCATAAATAACCTAGTTCCATCAAAACTACAGGTAGAATATGTTTCCAAAGATGCATGCAAAATCGTCGTTTCAGATCGTGAAACGCTCAAATATGATGTAAAAGCTGTTTCTCAAAACATGTCTCCAAATCACTTGAACATGCGTTTTCTAAGCGAATTACGTGTTTTTAAGGTGTTTTGCAGTAACTTCTATAGTTCAAATCGGCACTCTAGCTGCGCTGGCGAGTGCACCACGGAGTGCCTCCAAAACCTTGTATTCACTAAAAATCAGTGTATTTTGTCTTATTCTAGCATAAATAACATAGTTCCATCGAAACTACAGGTAGAATATGTTTCCAAAGATACATGCAAAATCGTCGTTTCAGATCGTGAAACGCTCAAATATGATGTAAAACTGTTTCTCAAAACATATCTCCAAATCACTTGAAAATGCGTTTTCTAAGCGAATTACGTGTTTTTAAGGTGTTTTGCAATAACTTCTATAGTTCAAATCGGCACTCTAGCTGCGCTGGCGTGTGTGCACCACGGAGTGCCTCCAAAACCTTGTATTCACTAAAAATCAGTGTATTTTGTCTTATTGTAGCATAAATAACTTAGTTCCATCGAAACTACAGGTAGAATATGTTTCCAAAGATACATGCAAAATCGTCGTTTCAGATCGTGAAACGCTCAAATATGATGTAAAAACTGTTTCTCAAAACATGTCTCCAAATCACTTCAAAATGCGTTTTCTAAGCGAATTACGTGTTTTTAAGGTCTTTTGCAGTAACTTCTATAGTTCAAATCGGCACTCTAGCTGCGCTGGCGAGTGCACTACGGAGTGCCTCCAAAAGGTTGTATTCACTAAAAAAAAGTGTATTTTGTCTTATTGTACCCTAAATAACCAAGTTCCATCAAAACTACAGGTAGAATATGTTTCCAAACATACATGCAAAATCGTCGTTTCAGACCGTGAAACGCTCAAATATGATGTAAAAACTGTTTCTCAATACATGTCTCCAAATCACTTGAAAATACGTTTTCTAAGCGAATTACGTGTTTTTAAGGTGTTTTGCAGTAACTTCTATGGGTCATATCGGCACTCTAGCTGCGCTGGCGAGTGCACCACGGAGTGCCTCCAAAACCTTGTATTGACTAAAGATCAGTGTATTTTGTCTTATTTTAGCATAAATAACTTAGTTCCGTCGAAAATTCAGGAAGAATATGTTTTGAAAGATACATGCAAAAACATCGTTTCAGACCGTGAAACGCTCAAATATGATCTAAAAACTGTTTCTCAAAACATGTCTCCAAATCACTTGAAAATGCGTTTTCTAAGCGAATTACGTGTTTTTAAGGTGTTTTGCAGTAACTTCTATAGTTCAAATCGGCACTCTAGCTGCCCTGGCGAGTGCACTACGGAGTGCCTCCAAAAGGTTGTATTCACTAAAAAACAATGTATTTTGTCATATTGTACACTAAATAACCAAGTTCCATCGAAACTACAGGTAGAATATGTTTCCAAAGATACATGCATAATCGTCGTTTCAGACCGTGAAACGCTCAAAAATGATGTAAAAACTGTTTCTCAAAACATGTCTCTAAATCACTTGAAAATGCGTTTTCAAAGCGAATTACGTGTTTTTAAGGTGTTTTGCAGTAACTTCTATTGTTCAAACCGGCACTAGCTGCGCTGGCGAGTGCACCACGGAGTGCCTCTAAAAGGTTGTACTCACTAAAAAACGGTGTATTTTGTCTTATTGTACCCTAAATAACCTAGTTCCATCGAAACTACAGGTAGAATATGTTTCCAAAGATACATGCAAAATCGTCGTTTCAGATCGTGAAACGCTCAAATACGCTGTAAAAACTGTTTCTCAAAACATGTCTCCAAATCACTTGAAAATGCGTTTTCTAAGCGAATTACGTGTTTTTAAGGTATTTTGCAGTAACTTCTATAGTTCAAATCGGCACTCTAGCTGCGCTGGCGAGTGCACCACGGAGTGCCCCAAAAGGTTGTATTTACTAAAAATCAGTGTATTTTGTCTTATTTTAGCATAAATAACTTAGTTCTATCGAAAATTCAGGAAGAATATGTTTTGAAAGATACATGCAAAAACGTCGTTTCAGACCGTGAAACGCTCAAATATGATGTAAAAACTGTTTCTCAAAACATGTCTCCAAATCACTTGAAAATGCGTTTTCTAAGCGAATTACGTGTTTTTAAGGTATTTTGTAGTAACTTCTATAGTTCAAATCGGCACCCTGGCTGCGCTGGCGAGTGCACCACGGAGTGCCTACAAAACCTTGTATTTACTAAAAATCAGTGTATTTTGTCTTAATGTAGCATAAATAACCTAGTTCCATCAAAACTACAGGTAGAATATGTTTCCAAAGATACATGCAAAATCGTCGTTTCAGATCGTGAAACGCTCAAATATGATGTAAAAGCTGTTTCTCAAAACATGTCTCCAAATCACTTGAAAATGCGTTTTCTAAGCGAATTACGTGTTTTTAAGGTGTTTTGCAGTAACTTCTATTGTTCAAACCGGCACTCTAGCTGCGCTGGCGAGTGCACCATGGAGTGCCTTCAAAACCATGTATTCACTAAAAATCAGTGTATTTTTTCTGATTGTAGCATTAATAACCTAGTTCTATCAAAAATACAGGTAGAATATGTTTCGAAAGATACATGCAAAATCGTCCTTTCAGACCGTGAAACGCTCAAATATGATGTAAAAACTGTTTCTCAAAACATGTCTCCAAATCACTTGAAAATAAGTTTTCTAAGCGAATTACGTGTTTTTAAGGTGTTTTGCAGTACCTTCTATGGGTCAAATCGGCACTCTAGCTGCGCTGGCGAGTGCACAACGGAGTGCCTCCACAACCTTGTATTGACTAAAAATCAGTGTATTTTGTCTTATTTTAGCATAAATAACTTAGTTCCGTCGAAAATTCAGGAAGAATATGTTTTGAAAGATACATGCAAAAACATCGTTTCAGACCGTGAAACGCTCAAATATGATGTAAAAACTGTTTCTCAAAACATGCCTCCAAATCACTTGAAAATGCGTTTTCTAAGCGAATTACGTGTTTTTAAGGTATTTTGCAGTAACTTCTATAGTTCAAATCGGCACTCTAGCTGCGCTGGCGAATGCACCACGGAGTGCCCCAAAAGGTTGTATTTACTAAAAATCAGTGTATTTTGTCTTATTTTAGCATAAATAACTTAGTTCTATCGAAAATTCAGGAAGAATATGTTTTGAAAGATACATGCAAAAACGTCGTTTCAGACCGTGAAACGCTCAAATATGATGTAAAAACTGTTTCTCAAAACATGTCTCCAAATCACTTGAAAATGCGTTTTTTAAGCGAATTACGTGTTTTTAAGGGGTTTTGCAGTAACTTCTATAGTTCAAATCGGCACTCTAGCTGGGCTGGCGAGTGCACTACGGAGTGCCTCCAAAAGGTTGTATTTACTAAAAAACAGTGTATTTTGTCTTATTGTACCCTAAATAACCAAGTTTCTTCGAAACTACAGGTAGAATATGTTTCCAAAGATACATGCATAATCGTCGTTTCAGACCGTGAAACGCTCAAATATAATGTAAAAACTGTTTCTCAAAACATGTCTCTAAATCACTTAAAAATGCGTTTTCTAAGCTAACTACGTGTTTTTAAGGTGTTTTGCAGTAACTTCTATCGTTCAAACCGGCACTAGCTGCGCTGGCGAGTGCACCACGGAGTGCCTCTAAAAGGTTGTATTCACTAAAAAACACTGTATTTTGTCTTATTGTACCCTAAATAACCAAGTGATATCGAAACTACAGGCAGAATATGTTTACAAAGTCTACGTACAAAATCGTCGTTTCAGACCGTGAAACGCTCAAATATGATGTAAAAGCTGTTTCTCAAAACATGTCTCCAAATCACTTGAAAATGCGTTTTCTAAGCGAATTACGTGAGTTATGTTTGCCAATATCGAAGGTGGTTTTTTAAAAAGGAAAATTACAACTTTATTTACTTTATTCTAATACTACAATACTACTATGCTACAAAATCTGGACTAATCTCTCGTCTTTACATTTTATTTCATTATATATGAATTTTATGTGCTGCGTCAGGGTTTCCTATTTCTTGTGGATGTCATATGTTTACAGGATGTAACTCCTCCAACCCTAGTGAAGAACTATGGGGGTTTTAGCCACAGAGTTCGGTGACATTGCGATGCTTTCTTGAAGTTGAGCACTGGGCCTTTGTTTTCGTTTCTGCACAAAATAATAAAAAGTACAACATAACACAATTAAAATAATTAATGTGTACAATAGCACTGTGTATATACTGGTTTTATTATAATAGATTGGTTGATCTTCGATCTTCTGAAGTTTAATATTTTCATTATCTATCATTGAAATTAAGTTTTTTGTTTCGTCCAAATTTACTGTGTCTAATTTAATTTTTGTATAGTTTAAAATGTCTTTGTTGTTTTGAGATATTCTTGTTGGTAAATTTGGCAAGTTAATGTTTACGAAATTTGTTTTACTAGTTTGAAAAGTTTTTAAAATGGTGTCTTTTATTTTCACTTCACATTCATTATTAATTTCAATTAAATAAGTTCCGTTTAAAGGGATGTTGTTTGTATTTCTACCACATTTTTGAACGGCAGCAACACTATATGGGGTGATGACAATCCATTGATTCTTCTCTATCTTCTGGATTTTGATGTTCGGTATAACGGCTGGGACAGCTACGCAGTTTGTTATGTTTGTGTTGAAATTCAATAGTTGAACTTCGCATGGGGCGTCTTCGTTTATTTGGGCGACGTGGACATCTCGGCACAGAAATTCTTCTGGTAGAGTCTCTTCACATTCCGAATCGAAGAATGAATAAGTCTGCTCATTGGAAATGAGGAATTTTGAACGTGGAATAATGGTTTTGAATGACATATGGTTTGGGGTAGGTAATGAATATAAATGATAATAATTAAAATATTCGGCTTCCACGATCGGAATTTGTAATAAAAATGTTATTTGATTACCTTTACTATAACTTTTAATGGTAATAATTTTTTCGAATAACAATAAATTTTCTAATGTTGGCTTGAAAGGAAATCGGCTTGTTTTTAATTGTTTATTTAATAAAATAATTTCAGAAAATAAGTCGTTTGGTTCGACAATGGAATTATGAAATACATTTGATTTAGAAAAAGTAATAGCCACTTCGATTTTTTCAAGTAAATCATAAATAATTTGTAAACTGGATGTATTTTGTGTTATTACATTTTGTAAAAGTGCGTTATTCATTGTTTCTGCATATTCTATTAAGGTGTTGTTAATAATAGATTCTAATTCTTCTATTTTTGAGTTTAAACGAATTTGGTTGTCTGAAAGTTTTTGAATATTGTCGTTAAAATTTTGAATTGATGATTGCAAAATGGTCATTTGTTTATTAAAGAGTGTTTCAAGTTTGTTTTGGTTATTTGATATTTTAGATATGATATCGTCATATTTTTCGGCATCTCGTTGGTCAAGATTTCCGGTAATAGACTTAATAATTGAACCTAGTCCATCTAGTAAGCCTCTTTTTTGTCTTTTTATTAGAGAAGGATTTAATTGTTCTATCTGAGTTGAAACTTTATCTTCGAGAATGTTAACTATACGATAAGAATGATGACCTAGTGTTGAACTTTCCATTTCTTTTTTAACAAATGAAAATTTATTTTTTAATGCACGAAATTCATTAATAATGTCGGTAATGTCGAATATTTGTATAAATGTCCAGTAGTCTGTTTGTATTTGGGCATGACCCAGTTTTAGAGGGAAAAGGCCAGGATTATGATTTAGGTCATGGTATTTTGGTAATTCTAACGTTGCTGTGACGATGAAGAACAAGGATCTGTAACAACAGGTTTTCTTAGTTCTTTAATATGTATAATTTCAGTTTTATCTTTTTTATTTTGGTTTGTTATTTCTACTCGGTTTTTATCTAAAAGTTTTGTAATTTTGTAGGGTCCTAAGAATTTTGAATTCTTTTTATTCCTGTGCAAAGGATTCTGTTTATAAACAGTTTGATTTAATCTAAATTCGTTGTTTTCATTTCCTTTGGTATTTGATTTCAAAACTACCTTTTCTTTGTTTGTTTGTAATTTGTCAGAAACTGCTTGGTAAACATGTTTTAATCTTTCATTGTGACTCTCTACGTAGTCATTGTAAAATGAATTTGGGGTAAATATTTCATTTGAATTTCTTAACTTTGTATGACCGAAAGCTAACTCAAATGGTGTATAATTTGTTGAACTATGGATCGAATTATTGTACCCAATAATTGCATAATTCATTAGATCGTTGTTATCGTCTGGAAAAGATTCTTTTAATATTCTTAAATGTTCGATGATGGTTGAATGAAATCGTTCGACAATTCCATTTGATTCATGATGATATGGTGTCGTAAAATGAATATTAATTTTGTGTAATTTTAGAATTTCTTGTACAGTAGTATTGTTGAATTCTTTTCCGTTGTCCAGAATTAAATTTTCGGGAACACCAAATGAAGAGAAATATTTTATTAGAGCATTGCTAATATTAATGGCGGTCTTGCCTTCTATAAAAATTGCCTGCGCAAATTTTGTGAAAGCATCTACTAAAGTTAAATAATTTTTCTTATCGAAAGCAAAAACATCTATATGAACAATTTGGAATGGTCTAGTTGCAGTTTCAGTTAACATTAAGGGGACATATGGTTTATTTCTAGAATATTTTGCTCTTTGGCAAATATGACATGCATTAATAAAGTTAGTTACAGTTGTCTTCATATGTTTCCAATAATAATTTCTTTTTAAGTATTCTAATGTTTCGTTTATACCTCTATGGTTTGTTTTGCCTTCATGATGATTTTTTATAAACATAATTTGTTCTTCTTGATCTCTAACTGTATTTAATAATTTGACACATTTAATTAATTTTGGACCTTTTTCTGAAAAATGATTTAAAAATACTCTACTAAAATCTATATAAAGTTTTTCAGTATGGAAATACATGTGATAAGTATTTTTTGATGTATAATTTTTCAAAAATTCAAATATAATTTTTTCGTTATTATTTTCAGGTATTTTAACTTTTATAATTCTCTGATTTTCGTAATTTTCGTGGGAAATGTCACATTTAGGATAAAAGTTTGGGAATACCAGGATCTGATTAGTTTTATTGTTTATCATTTCGTCTAAGATTGTGATTCCGTCATTGTTAGTATCACCTGCAGTAGAATGCTGAGTTGCATTTTCTGAGTCTGAGATATTGTTATCAGCTGGTGTGTCAATGTCTTGTTGAACATGAGACGTGTTTGGAGGTTTTATCTGGATATCGGATATGATGTGGAATTTGGATTTCTTTTTATTGTTAATATTGGTATTTGAATTTTGTATATTATCAGGGGTTCTAATAACTGGAGGTTGTGGTTCATTGGGATCTAGACTTTCTGCTAAAATTCGAAAATAATCTGCAATATCGTCATTTATAGTTCCAGGATTATTAATTACTGATTCGTTTTCTATGGCATTAATATTTATGCGAGAAAGACAATCCGCGTTCGTATTACATTTGCCTTTTTTATAAATTATGTTATAATCATATTCCTCTAATTTCAATTTCCACCTGACTAATTTTGAATTTGGTTCTCGTAAATTAAATAACCACGTAAGGGGACGATGATCTGTTACGATTGTAAATTTGCGACCATACAAGTAATGTCTAAAGTGTTTGCAAGCCCAAACTATGGCTAGCAATTCTTTTTCAACTGTTGAGTATCGTGTTTCTGTATCGTTTAGAGTACGAGAAGCGTACGCTATGGGTTTATCTCTTGGAATTTCGCCTTGAGAAAGGACAGCGCCTAATGCATAATTACTCGCGTCGGTTGTTAGAATAAAAGGCTTATCGTAATCAGGATATTGGAGAATTGGGTCATTTATTAATAAGTTTTTACAGGTGTTAAAACTGTCGATAAAGTTTTTATCATGTATAACTTTCGAGTCTTTTTTCAGGCATTTTGTCATCGGTTTTGTAATTTTTGCAAAGTCTTGTATGAAACGTCGGTAATATCCAAGTAATCCAAGGAAGCTTTTGATGTCTTTTTGGGTTTTAGGTATTGGGAAGTTTTTTACGACTGATATTTTTTCGGGATTCGGTTTAACGCCGTCAGGTGTAACGATGTGTCCTAAATATTGTACAGATGTTTGTAAGAATTCCGATTTGTCTAATTGAATTTTAAAATTACTTTGTCTTAGTCTGTTGAAAACTGATTTGAGTCGTTCAATATGTTCTTGCAGTGAAGAACTGAATATTATAATGTCATCTAAATAGACAAGACAGGATTCGTGTTGTAAACCTCTAAGAACATTATCCATAACTCGTTGGAAAGTAGACGGGGCATTTTTTAGGCCAAATGGCATACGCTTGAATTCGTAATGTCCGCCTTCAGTCGAGAATGCTGTTTTTTGAATATCTTCGGGGTCTACTTCGATTTGATGGAAACCGCTTGCTAAGTCGAGTGTTGAGAAATAAGTTGCTTTACCAAGTTTATCTAAAATGTCTGAGATATTAGGCAGTGGGTATTTGTCGTCTACGGTACGTTCGTTAAGTTTCCTATAATCAATAACTACTCTCCATTTTTTGCGACCAGAAGCGTCTAATTTCTTAGGTACTATCCAAATTGGGCTAGACCATGGCGAAACACTATTTTGAATAATTCCTTGTTTTAACATTTTTGAAATTTGATCGCGTACCTCTTGTTTGTGTACTTCCGGGAATCTATATGATTTTACATGAATAGGGGTGTCGTCTCGTAATTTGATTTTGTGATTCACTTCGTTTGTAAAACTAAGTGGAATACCTTCGCAATAAAAAATGTCTCTATACTCGAAACATAGTTTTCTCAATGCATCTTTTTCTTCTTTGTTACAATGATCTAGTCGTATATTTTTTTGATTTTGTTTTAATAAAGTGTCTATTTCCGTGTCTATTTCACTACCAGTTTCCATTTTCTCAATGAAATTTAGTTCGATAGAATTTAGATTTTCGATTTCTAAAGGCTGATGAATATCTAATTTTACTGGATTTTCGTTTATATTGGTTATTGTAGTTATTGCAAAATTATTAATAACATTTACTACAGCTTTGGGCATTTCAATACCGTTTTCGAAATTTGTGTATTGTAATAGTCCGATTCCGGTGTTTTGTATAACTGGAATTTTTGTTACCATACTTACACGAGGGGGTATAATTATAGAATAATTTTTAAAATTGTTGTTGGGTTCTTTTACATTTTCTGGCTCATATACTATAGGAATGTTCGCAAATGGGGTTGTTAATCGTTTAGTATTTACATTTACATTGGCATTTAATTGTCGTAATAGATCTACGCCGATAAGACCATCATATTTGTCACTAAATTTGAAAAGGTAGAATTTGTGACTTTCGGGAATATTAAAAATCTGAAATAAGGGTATTTCGGCTACTTCGTTATGAAATGAGACATTATGAGCTGTCTGAATATTGAAATTTTCATTAAAAATATAATTTTGATAAAATTTATAAGCAAGATTAGGATTGATTAGACTTTTAGTACTGCCAGTATCGATTAAGAAATTTGCATTAATTTCGGGTATGTAAATATGGGGTAGATTTGCTTTTATTGCATTTAATTGTATTACGTTGGATTCGGGTTCGTTGATGCCGTATGAAAATTTTGTTTATTTTCTAAGTTTTCGAGTTCGTATGTACTGTTATCAAAGGTGTAACTTGATCCGTCATAATCAGCAAAGTAACTATAGTCTGTCTCGGAGTTCTCATATACAGGATGTTCGTAAGCATAGTTCTCACAGGTTTCATTTTCTGCAAAATTTTGATTTTCAATGTGAACTTCGGAATTATCATTATTAATATCTTGATTATAAAGTTGGTTTGACGTAAAAGGTTTATGCATAGACATTCTAGTACGAGCTGAAGTAGTGTCCATTGGCTCAGGTACATACTCCTTTTGATGTTGCTGATTTTGGACAGGGCGTACAGGATTTTGAGCGAAATTTTGTTGTCTTTGTAATGGTATGAAATTTGGAGGACGCATTGGACTTGGGTGTTGTCGTTGTGCGAATTGGGTAGGACGCCAATTAGGTTGAGCATTAGTTTTGAAAAATGGGTTTGCTCGGACAGCCATCAAGTTTGGTCTGGGTGGTTGTTGTCTAGGAATATTAACAGGTATTTGGGGTGCTGGATTTGCAGGAAAATATTGTATGTTCGGTGCATAGCCAGTGTTTGTTGGTACAGTCTGTCTTGTTGGAGTAATTCTGTGTGTTGGTCTAAATGCACTTTGTAAATTTAAAGTATTTTGTTTTTGTATAGAATATAAGAAATTTTCTTCCTCTATGACAAGGCTCATGGCTTTTTCTAGACTGTCTGGGTTTCTTAATCTTACATTTGTTTGAATATTTTGAGGTAAACCTCTTATGTAAGTTTTGAGGGCTAAATCATCATAATTTTTTATTTGCAGTGTTTTTTCAGCTGCTGTTATTTCAGACGAGTTTAATTTTGCAAATATTAAGCTGCGGGCATCTTGACACTTCATACCGAAATTGTATGGTGATTCATTTTTTTGGGGTCTTAAAGATATTAAGTCTTGTACTAAACAATCAATATTCCTTTGATCTCCAAAACTTAAACTTAAAGCATCTTTAATTTCTTTCCAAGTGCTTAATTCTGTTCTTGACCCGATCAAAAGTTGTGCGCGACCAGTTAATTTACCCAAAATTGCTCTTATTAAGAAATTTTTTAAACTTGGGTCTGGACTGTTGAATGTTTGTATTAAATTTTGACAATTTTCGATAAATATATTCAACGTATGTGGGTTACCTTCATATTTAGGTATTGAGTCTAAATATAATCTTAAAAGTTGGTAGTCAATGGGAACAACATTAACCGGTGGTACCATTTCTGTTTCTTGTATGTTTATACTACTTAGTAATTGTGTTAAGTTATTTAATTCCGTATTAGACATATAATCGTTTTATATTTTAATTATAATAATTGTGAAGCCGTCAATTTAATTTATTATCTTTTTTTTTAAAAAAAACAAGGGTTCAATGGAATAATGGAAATGAGCGACTTACATTAATATTATTGGTTTCATTCTTCTTACTCTAGGTGCCTATAGGTTCGGAGGAGTTTGTTCTTCCCCCAGGTCTTCGTACTGCTAGGCTGGCTTCGGCGATGCTTGTCCTCGACCAGTAGTTGTAATTTTCTTCTCCTCACCTTCTGGCTTGGTTCTTGTGGACGGCGGGTGTGACTTTGGTGTTGAACCGATATGCGTTCGATTTTTACCGTTGCACTCCCGAACCGACCGTTTATTCTCGATTAATCGTTGAAAACGAAAATTGTTCGTTCGATACGTCCAATTTCGAGAATCCTACTACGACTGCGCCAGTTATGTTTGCCAATATCGAAGGTGGTTTTTTAAAAAGGAAAATTACAACTTTATTTACTTTATTCTAATACTACAATACTACTATGCTACAAAATCTGGACTAATCTCTCGTCTTTACATTTTATTTCATTATATATGAATTTTATGTGCTGCGTCAGGGTTTCCTATTTCTTGTGGATGTCATATGTTTACAGGATGTAACTCGTGTTTTTAAGGTGTTTTGCAGTAACTTCTATAGTTCAAATCGGCACTCTGGCTGCGCTGGCGAGTGCACCACGGAGTGCCCCCAAAAGGTTGTATTCTCTAAAAATCACTGTATTTTGTCATATTGTATCCTAATCAACAAAATTCGATCGAAAGTACCAGTGGAATATGTGTCCAAATGCCATACACAAATCGTTCGTTTCAGACCGTGAAACGCTCAAATATGATGTTAAAGCTGTTTCTCAAAACATGTCTCCAAATCACTTGAAAATGCATTTTCTAAGCGAATTACGTGTTTTTAAGGTGTTTTGCAGTAACTTCTATAGTTTAAATCGGCACTCTAGCTGCGCTGACGTGAGTGCACCACGGAGTGCCTCCAAAACCTTGTATTTACTAAAAATCAGTGTATTTTGTCTTATTGTAGCATAAATAACTTAGTTCCATCGAAAATACAGGTAGAATATGTTTCCAAAGATACATGCAAAATCGTCTTTTGAGATCGTGAAACGCTCAAATATGATGTAAAAACAGTTTCTCAAAACATGTCTCCAAATCACTTCAAAATGCGTTTTCTAAGCGAATTACGTGTTTTTAAGGTCTTTTGCAGTAATTCCAAATTGGCACTCTAGCTGCGCTGGCGACTGCACCACGGAGTGCCTCCAAAACCTTGTATTTACTAAAAATCAGTGTATTTTGTCTTATTGTAGCATAAATAACCTAGTTCCATCAAAACTACAGGTAGAATATGTTTCCAAAGATATATGCAAAATCGTCGTTTCAGATCGTGAAATGCTCAAATATGATGTAAAAGCTGTTTCTCAAAACATGTCTCCAAATCACTTGAAAATGCGTTTTCTAAGCGAATTACGTGTTTTTAAGGTGTTTTGCAGTAACTTCTATAGTTCAAATCGGCACTCTAGCTGCGCTGGCGAGTGCACTACGGAGTGCCTCCAAAAGGTTGTATTCACTAAAAATCAGTGTATTTTGTCTTATTTTAGCATAAATAACTTAGTTCCGTCGAAAATTCAGGAAGAATATGTTTTGAAAGATACATGCAAAAACATCGTTTCAGACCGTGAAACGCTCAAATATGATGTAAAAACTGTTTCTCAAAACATGCCTCCAAATCACTTGAAAATGCGTTTTCTAAGCGAATTACGTGTTTTTAAGGTGTTTTGCAGAAACTTCTATAGGTCAAATCGGCACTCTAGCTGCGCTGGCGAGTGCACTACGAAGTGCCTCCAAAAGGTTGTATTCACTAAAAAACAGTGTATTTTGTCTTATTTTAGCATAAATAACTTAGTTCCATCGAAAATTCAGGAAGAATATGTTTTGAAAGATACATGCAAAAACGTCGTTTCAGACCGTGAAACGCTCAAATATGATGTAAAAACTGTTTCTCAAAACATGTCTCCAAATCACTTGAAAATGCGTTTTCTAAGCGAATTACGTGTTTTTAAGGGGTTTTGCAGTAACTTCTATTGTTCAAATCGGCACTCTAGCTGCGCTGGCGAGTGCACTACGGAGTGCCTCCAAAAGGTTGTATTCACTAAAAAACAGTGTATTTTGTCTTATTGTACCCTAAATAACCAAATTCCATCGAAACTACAGGTAGAATATGTTTCCAAAGATACATGCATAATCGGCGTTTCAGACCGTGAAACGCTCAAATATAATGTAAAAACTGTTTCTCAAAACATGTCTCTAAATCACTTAAAAATGCGTTTTCTAAGCGAATTTCGTGTTTTAAGGTGATTTGCAGTAACTTCTATTGTTCAAACCGGCAGTAGCTGCGCTGGCGAGTGCACCACGGAGTGCCTCTAAAAGGTTGTATTCACAAAAAACAGTGTATTTTGTCTTATTGTACCCTAAATAACCTAGTTCCATCGAAATTACAGGTAGAATATGTTTCCAAAGATACATGCAAAATCGTCGTTTCAGATCGTGAAACGCTCAAATACGCTGTAAAAACTGTTTCTCAAAACATGTCTCCAAATCACTTGAAAATGCGTTTTCTAAGCGAATTACGTGTTTTTAAGGTATTTTGCAGTAACTTCTATAGTTCAAATCGGCACTCTAGCTGCGCTGGCGAGTGCACCACGGAGTGCCCCAAAAGGTTGTATTTACTAAAAATCAGTGTATTTTGTCTTATTTTAGCATAAATAACTTAGTTCTATCGAAAATTCAGGAAGAATATGTTTTGAAAGATACATGCAAAAACGTCGTTTCAGACCGTGAAACGCTCAAATATGATGTAAAAACTGTTTCTCAAAACATGTCTCCAAATCACTTGAAAATGTGTTTTCTAAGCGAATTACGTGTTTTTAAGGAATTTTGTAGTAACTTCTATAGTTCAAATCGGCACTCTAGCTGCGCTGGCGAGTGCACTACGGAGTGCCTCCAAAAGGTTGTATTTACTAAAAAACAGTGTATTTTGTCATATTGTACCCTAAATAACCAAGTTCCATCGAAACTACAGGTAGAATATGTTTCCAAAGATACATGCATAATCGTCGTTTCAGACCGTGAAACGCTCAAATAAGATGTAAAAACTGTTTCTCAAAACATGTCTCTAAATCACTTGAAAATGCGTTTCCTAAGCGAATTACGTGTTTTTAAGGTATTTTGTAGTAACTTCTATAGTTCAAATCGGCACCCTGGCTGCGCTGGCGAGTGCACCACGGAGTGTCACTAAAAAACAGTGTTTTTTGTCTTATTGTACCCTAAATAACCTAGTTCCATCGAAACTACAGGTAGAATATGTTTCCAAAGATACATGAAAATCGTCGTTACAGATCGTGAAACGCTCAAATACGCTGTAAAAACTGTTTCTCAAAACATGTCTCCTAATCACTTGAAAATGCGTTTTCTAAGCGAATTACATGTTTTTAAGGTATTTTGCAGTAACTTCTATAGTTCAAATCGGCACTCTAGCTGCGCTGGCGAGTGCACCACAGAGTGCCTCCAAAACCTTGTATTCACTAAAAATCAGTGTATTTTGTCTTATTGTAGCATAAATAACATAGTTCCATCGAAACTACAGGTAGAATATGTTTCCAAAGATACATGCAAAATCGTCGTTTCAGATCGTGAAACGCTCAAATATGATGTAAAAACTGTTTCTCAAATCATGTCTCCAAATCACTTCAAAATGCGTTTTCTAAGCGAATTACGTGTTTTTAAGGTATTTTGTAGTAACTTCTATAGTTCAAATCGGCACCCTGGCTGCGCTGGCGAGTGCACCACGGAGTGCCTCCAAAACCTTGTATTCACTAAAAATCAGTGTATTTTGTCTTATTGTAGCATAAATAACTTAGTTCCATCGAAACTACAGGTAGAAGATGTTTCGAAATATAAATGCAAAATCGTCGTTTCAGATCGTGAAACGCTCAAATATGATGTAAAAACTGTTTCTCAAAACATGTCTCCAAATCACTTCAAAATGCGTTTTCTAAGCGAATTACGTGTTTTTAAGGTCTTTTGCAGTAACTTCAAATTGGCACTCTAGCTGCGCCGGCGAGTGCACCACGGAGTGCCTCCAAAACCTTGTATTTACTAAAAATCAGTGTATTTTGTCTTAATGTAGCATAAATAACCTAGTTCCATCAAAACTACAGGTAGAATATGTTTCCAAAGATACATGCAAAATCGTCGTTTCAGATCGTGAAACGCTCAAAAATGATGTAAAAGCTGTTTCTCAAAACATGTCTCCAAATCACTTGAAAATGCGTTTTCTAAGCGAATTACGTGTTTTTAAGGTGTTTTGCAGTAACTTCTATAGTTCAAATCGGCACTCTAGCTGCGCTGGCGAGTGCACCACGGAGTGCCTTCAAAACCTTATATTCACTAAAAATCAGTGTATTTTGTCTTATTGTAGCATAAATAACATAGTTCCATCGAAACTACAGGTAGAATATGTTTCCAAAGATACATGCAAAATCGTCGTTTCAGATCGTGAAACGCTCAAATATGATGTAAAAACTGTTTCTCAAATCATGTCTCCAAATCACTTCAAAATGCGTTTTCTAAGCGAATTACGTGTTTTTAAGGTCTTTTGCAGTAACTTCAAATTGGCACTCTAGCTGCGCTGGCGAGTGCACCACGGAGTGCCTCCAAAACCTTGTATTTACTAAAAATCAGTGTATTTTGTCTTAATGTAGCATAAATAACCTAGTTCCATCAAAACTACAGGTAGAATATGTTTCCAAAGATACATGCAAAATCGTCGTTTCAGATCGTGAAACGCTCAAATATGATGTAAAAGCTGTTTCTCAAAACATGTCTCCAAATCACTTGAACATGCGTTTTCTAAGCGAATTACGTGTTTTTAAGGTGTTTTGCAGTAACTTCTATAGTTCAAATCGGCACTCTAGCTGCGCTGGCGAGTGCACCACGGAGTGCCTCCAAAACCTTGTATTCACTAAAAATCAGTGTATTTTGTCTTATTGTAGCATAAATAACATAGTTCCATCGAAACTACAGGTAGAATATGTTTCCAAAGATACATGCAAAATCGTCGTTTCAGATCGTGAAACGCTCAAATATGATGTAAAAACTGTTTCTCAAATCATGTCTCCAAATCACTTCAATATGCGTTTTCTAAGCGAATTACGTGTTTTTAAGGTCTTTTGCAGTAACTTCAAATTGGCACTCTAGCTGCGCTGGCGAGTGCACCACGGAGTGCCTACAAAACCTTGTATTTACTAAAAATCAGTGTATTTTGTCTTAATGTAGCATAAATAACCTAGTTCCATCAAAACTACAGGTAGAATATGTTTCCAAAGATACATGCAAAATCGTCGTTTCAGATCGTGAAACGCTCAAATATGATGTAAAAGCTGTTTCTCAAAACATGTCTCCAAATCACTTGAAAATGCGTTTTCTAAGCGAATTACGTGTTTTTAAGGTGTTTTGCAGTAACTTCTATTGTTCAAACCGGCACTCTAGCTGCGCTGGCGAGTGCACCATTGAGTGCCTTCAAAACCATGTATTCACTAAAAATCAGTGTATTTTTTCTGATTGTAGCATTAATAACCTAGTTCTATCAAAAATACAGGTAGAATATGTTTCGAAAGATACATGCAAAATCGTCGTTTCAGACCGTGAAACGCTCAAATATGATGTAAAAACTGTTTCTCAAAACATGTCTCCAAATCACTTCAAAATGCGTTTTCTAAGCGAATTACGTGTTTTTAAGGTCTTTTGCAGTAATTCCAAATTGGCACTCTAGCTGCGCTGGCGAGTGCACCACGGAGTGCCTCCAAAACCTTGTATTTACTAAAAATCAGTGTATTTTGTCTTATTGTAGCATAAATAACCTAGTTCCATCAAAACTACAGGTAGAATATGTTTCCAAAGATATATGCAAAATCGTCGTTTCATATCGTGAAACGCTCAAATATGATGTAAAAGCTGTTTCTCAAAACATGTCTCCAAATCACTTGAAAATGCGTTTTCTAAGCGAATTACGTGTTTTTAAGGTGTTTTGCAGTAACTTCTATAGTTCAAATCGGCACTCTAGCTGCGCTGGCGAGTGCACTACGGAGTGCCTCCAAAAGGTTGTATTCACTAAAAAACAGTGTATTTTGTCTTATTGTACCCTAAATAACCAAGTTCCATCGAAACTACAGGTAGAATATGTTTCCAAACATACATGCATAATCGTCGTTTCAGACCGTGAAACGCTCAAATATGATGTAAAAACTGTTTCTCAAAACATGTCTTTAAATCACTTGAAAATGCGTTTTCTAAGCGAATTACGTGTTTTTAAGGTGTTTCACAGTAACTTCTATGGGTCAAATCGGCACTCTAGCTGCGCTGACGAGTGCACCACGGAGTGCCTCCAAAACCTTGGATTTACTAAAAATCAGCGTATTTTGTCTTATTTTAGCATAAATAACTTAGGTCCATCGAAAATTCAGGTAGAATATGTTTTGAAAGATACATGCAAAAACGTCGTTTCAGACCGTGAAACGCTCAAATATGATGTAAAAACTCTTTCTCAAAACATGTCTCCAAATCACTGGAAAATACGTTTTCTAAGCGAATTACGTGTTTTTAAGGTGTTTTGCAGTAACTTCTATGGGTCAAATCGGCACTCTAGCTGCGCTGGCGAGTGCACCACGGAGTGCCTCCAAAACCTTGTATTGACTAAAAATCAGTGTATTTTGTCTTATTTTAGCATAAATAACTTAGTTCCGTCGAAAATTTAGGAAGAATATGTTTTGAAAGATACATGCAAAAACATCGTTTCAGACCGTGAAACGCTCAAATATGATGTAAAAACTGTTTCTCAAAACATGTCTCCAAATTACTTGAAAATGCGTTTTCTAAGCGAATTACGTGTTTTTAAGGTGTTTTGCAGTAACTTCTATAGTTCAAATCGGCACTCTAGCTGCCCTGGCGAGTGCACTACGGAGTGCCTCCAAAAGGTTGTATTCACTAAAAAACAATGTATTTTGTCATATTGTACCCTAAATAACCAAGTTCCATCGAAACTACAGGTAGAATATGTTTCCAAAGATACATGCATAATCGTCGTTTCAGACCGTGAAACGCTCAAAAATGATGTAAAAACTGTTTCTCAAAACATGTCTCTAAATCACTTGCAAATGCGTTTTCAAAGCGAATTACGTGTTTTTAAGGTGTTTTGCAGTAACTTCTATTGTTCAAACCGGCACTAGCTGCGCTGGCGAGTGCACCACGGAGTGCTTCTAAAAGGTTGTACTCACTAAAAAACGGTTTATTTTGTGTTATTGTACCCTAAGTAACCTAGTTCCATCGAAACTACAGGTAGAATATGTTTCCAAATATACATGCAAAATCGTCGTTTCAGATCGTGAAACGCTCAAATACGCTGTAAAAACTGTTTCTCAAAACATGTCTCCAAATCACTTGAAAATGCGTTTTCTAATGAATTACGTGTTTTTAAGGTATTTTGCAGTAACTTCTATAGTTCAAATCGGCACTCTAGCTGCGCTGGCGAGTGCACCACGGAGTGCCCCAAAAGGTTGTATTCACTAAAAGACAGTGTATTTTGTCTTATTGTACCCTAAATAACCAAGTGATATCGAAACTACAGGCAGAATATGTTTACAAAGTCTACATACAAAATCGTCGTTTCAGACCGTGAAACGCTCAAATATGATGTAAAAACTGTTTCTCAAAACATGTCTCCAAATCACTTGAAAATGCGTTTTCTAAGCGAATTACGTGTTTTTAAGGTGTTTTGCAGAAACTTCTATAGGTCAAATCGGCACTCTAGCTGCGCTGGCGAGTGCACTACGAAGTGCCTCCAAAAGGTTGTATTCACTAAAAAACAGTGTATTTTGTCTTATTTTAGCATAAATAACTTAGTTCCATCGAAAATTCAGGAAGAATATGTTTTGAAAGATACATGCAAAAACGTCGTTTCAGACCGTGAAACGCTCAAATATGATGTAAAAACTGTTTCTCAAAACATGTCTCCAAATCACTTGAAAATGCGTTTTCTAAGCGAATTACGTGTTTTTAAGGGGTTTTGCAGTAACTTCTATAGTTCAAATCGGCACTCTAGCTGCGCTGGCGAGTGCACTACGGAGTGCCTCCAAAAGGTTGTATTTACTAAAAAACAGTGTATTTTGTCTTATTGTACCCTAAATAACCAAATTCCATCGAAACTACAGGTAGAATATGTTTCCAAAGATACATGCATAATCGTCGTTTCAGACAGTGAAACGCTCAAATATAATGTAAAAACTGTTTCTCAAAACATGTCTCTAAATCACTTAAAAATGCGTTTTCTAAGCGAATTTCGTGTTTTAAGGTTTTTTGCAGTAACTTCTATTGTTCAAGCCGGCACTAGCTGCGCTGTCGAGTGCACCACGGAGTGCCTCTAAAAGGTTGTATTCACAAAAAACAGTGTATTTTGTCTTATTGTAGCCTAAATAACCTAGTTCCATCGAAATTACAGGTAGAATATATTACCAAAGATACATGCAAAATCGTCGTTTCAGATCGTGAAACGCTCAAATACGCTGTAAAAACTGTTTCTCAAAACATGTCTCCAAATCACTTGAAAATGCGTTTTCTAAGCGAATTACGTGTTTTTAAGGTGTTTTGCAGTAACTTCTATAGTTCAAATCAACACTCTAGCTGCGCTGGCGAGTGCACCACGGAATGCCTCCAAAAGCTTGTATTCACTAAAAATCAGTGTATTTTGTCTTATTGTAGCATAAATAACCTAGTTCCATCGAAACTACAGGTAGAATATGTTTCCAAAGATACATGCAAAATCGTTGTTTCAGACCGTGAAACGCTCAAATATGATGTAAAAACTGTTTCTCAAAACATGTCTCCAAATCACTTGAAAATGCGTTTTCTAAGCGAATTACGTGTTTTTAAGGTGTTTTGCAGTAGCTTCTATAGTTCAAATCGGCACTCTAGCTGCGCTGGCGAGTGCACCACGGATTGCCTCCAAAAGCTTGTATTCACTAAAAATCAGTGTATTTTGTCTTATTGTAGCATAAATAAACTAGTTCCATCGAAACTACAGGTAGAATATGTTTCCAAAGATACATGCAAAATCGTCGTTTCAGACCGTGAAACGCTCAAATATGATGTAAAAACTGTTTCTCAAAACATGTCCCCAAATCACTTGAAAATGCGTATTCCAAGCGAATTACGTGTTTTTAAGGTGTTTTGCAGTAACTTCTATAGTTCAAATCGGCACTCTAGCTGCGCTTGCGAGTGCACCACGGAATGCCTCCAAAAGCTTGTATTCACTAAAAATCAGTGTATTTTGTCTTATTGTAGCATAAATAACCTAGTTCCATCGAAACTACAGGTAGAATATGTTTCCAAAGATACATGCAAAATCGTCGTTTCAGACCGTGAAACGCTCAAATATGATGTAAAAACTGTTTCTCAAAACATGTCTCCAAATCACTTGAAAATGCGTTTTCTAAGCGAATTACGTGTTTTTAAGGTGTTTTGCAGTAGCTTCTATAGTTCAAATCGGCACTCTAGCTGCGCTGGCGAGTGCACCACGGAATGCCTCCAAAAGCTTGTATTCACTAAAAATCAGTGTATTTTGTCTTATTGTAGCATAAATAACCTAGTTCCATCGAAACTACAGGTAGAATATGTTTCCAAAGATACATGCAAAATCGACGTTTCAGACCGTGAAACGCTCAAATATGATGTAAAAACTGTTTCTCAAAACATGTCTCCAAATCACTTGAAAATGCGTTTTCTAAGCGAATTACGTGTTTTTAAGGTGTTTTGCAGTAACTTCTATAGTTCAAATCGGCACTCTAGCTGCGCGGGCGAGTGCACCACGGAATGCCTCCAAAAGCTTGTATTCATTAAAAATCAATGTATTTTGTCTTATTGTAGCATAAATAACCTAGTTCCATCGAAACTACAGGTAGAATATGTTTCCAGAGATACATGCAAAATCGTCGTTTCAGACCGTGAAACGCTCAAATATGATGTAAAAACTGTTTCTCAAAACATGTCCCCAAATCACTTGAAAATGCGTACTCCAAGCGAATTACGTGTTTTTAAGGTGTTTTGCAGTAACTTCTAAAGTTCAAATCGGCACTCTAGCTGCGCTGGCGAGTGCACCACGGAATGCCTCCAAAAGCTTGTATTCACTAAAAATCAGTGTATTTTGTCTTATTGTAGCATAAATAACCTAGTTCCATCGAAACTACAGGTAGAATATGTTTCCAAAGATACATGCAAAATCGTCGTTTCAGACCGTGAAACGCTCAAATATGATGAAAAAACTGTTTCTCAAAACATGTCTCCAAATCACTTGAAAATGCGTTTTCTAAGCGAATTACGTGTTTTTAAGGTGTTTTGCAGCAGCTTCTATAGTTCAAATCGGCACTCTAGCTGCGCTGGCGAGTGCACCACGGATTGCCTCCAAAAGCTTGTATTCACTAAAAATCAGTGTATTTTCTCTTATTGTAGCATAAATAAACTAGTTCCATCGAAACTACAGGTAGAATATGTTTCCAAAGATACATGCAAAATCGTCGCTTCAGACCGTGAAACGCTCAAATATGATGTAAAAACTGTTTCTCAAAACATGTCCCCAAATCACTTGAAAATGCGTATTCCAAGCGAATTACGTGTTTTTAAGGTGTTTTGCAGTAACTTCTATAGTTCAAATCGGCACTCTAGCTGCGCTGGCGAGTGCACCACGGAATGCCTCCAAAAGCTTGTATTCACTAAAAATCAGTGTATTTTGTCTTATTGTAGCATAAATAACCTAGTTCCATCGAAACTACAGGTAGAATATGTTTCCAAAGATACATGCAAAATCGTCGTTTCAGACCGTGAAACGCTCAAATATGATGTAAAAACTGTTTCTCAAAACATGTCTCCAAATCACTTGAAAATGCGTTTTCTAAGCGAATTACGTGTTTTTAAGGTGTTTTGCAGTAGCTTCTATAGTTCAAATCGGCACTCTAGCTGCGCTGGCGAGTGCACCACGGAATGCCTCCAAAAGCTTGTATTCACTAAAAATCAGTGTATTTTGTCTTATTGTAGCATAAAAAACCTAGTTCCATCGAAACTACAGGTAGAATATGTTTCCAAAGATACATGCAAAATCGACGTTTCAGACCGTGAAACGCTCAAATATGATGTAAAAACTGTTTCTCAAAACATGTCTCCAAATCACTTGAAAATGCGTTTTCTAAGCGAATTACGTGTTTTTAAGGTGTTTTGCAGTAACTTCTATAGTTCAAATCGGCACTCTAGCTGCGCGGGCGAGTGCACCACGGAATGCCTCCAAAAGCTTGTATTCATTAAAAATCAATGTATTTTGTCTTATTGTAGCATAAATAACCTAGTTCCATCGAAACTACAGGTAGAATATGTTTCCAAAGATACATGCAAAATCGTCGTTTCAGACCGTGAAACGCTCAAATATGATGTAAAAACTGTTTCTCAAAACATGTCCCCAAATCACTTGAAAATGCGTATTCCAAGCGAATTACGTGTTTTTAAGGTGTTTTGCAGTAACTTCTATAGTTCAAATCGGCACTCTAGCTGCGCTGGCGAGTGCACCACGGAATGCCTCCAAAAGCTTGTATTCACTAAAAATCAGTGTATTTTGTCTTATTGTAGCATAAATAAACTAGTTCCATCGAAACTACAGGTAGAATATGTTTCCAAAGATACATGCAAAATCGTCGTTTCAGACCGTGAAACGCTCAAATATGATGTAAAAACTGTTTCTCAAAACATGTCCCCAAATCACTTGAAAATGCGTATTCCAAGCGAATTACGTGTTTTTAAGGTGTTTTGCAGTAACTTCTATAGTTCAAATCGGCACTCTAGCTGCGCTGGCGAGTGCACCACGGAATGCCTCCAAAAGCTTGTATTCACTAAAAATCAGTGTATTTTGTCTTATTGTAGCATAAATAACCTAGTTCCATCGAAACTACAGGTAGAATATGTTTCCAAAGATACATGCAAAATCGTCGTTTCAGACCGTGAAACGCTCAAATATGATGTAAAAACTGTTTCTCAAAACATGTCTCCAAATCACTTGAAAATGCGTTTTCTAAGCGAATTACGTGTTTTTAAGGTGTTTTGCAGTAGCTTCTATAGTTCAAATCGGCACTCTAGCTGCGCTGGCGAGTGCACCACGGAATGCCTCCAAAAGCTTGTATTCACTAAAAATCAGTGTATTTTGTCTTATTGTAGCATAAATAACCTAGTTCCATCGAAACTACAGGTAGAATATGTTTCCAAAGATACATGCAAAATCGTCGTTTCAGACCGTGAAACGCTCAAATATGATGTAAAAACTGTTTCTCAAAACATGTCTCCAAATCACTTGAAAATGCGTTTTCTAAGCGAATTACGTGTTTTTAAGGTGTTTTGCAGTAACTTCTATAGTTCAAATCGGCACTCTAGCTGCGCGGGCGAGTGCACCACGGAATGCCTCCAAAAGCTTGTATTCATTAAAAATCAATGTATTTTGTCTTATTGTAGCATAAATAACCTAGTTCCATCGAAACTACAGGTAGAATATGTTTCCAAAGATACATGCAAAATCGTCGTTTCAGACCGTGAAACGCTCAAATATGATGTAAAACTGTTTCTCAAAACATGTCCCCAAATCACTTGAAAATGCGTATTCCAAGCGAATTACGTGTTTTAAAGGTGTTTTGCAGTAACTTCTATAGTTCAAATCGGCACTCTAGCTGCGCTGGCGAGTGCACCACGGAATGCCTCCAAAAGCTTGTATTCACTAAAAATCAGTGTATTTTGTCTTATTGTAGCATAAATAACCTAGTTCCATCGAAACTACAGGTAGAATATGTTTCCAAAAATACATGCAAAATCGTCGTTTCAGACCGTGACACGCTCAAATATGATGTAAAAACTGTTTCTCAAAACATGTCTCCAAATCAATTGAAAATGCGTTTTCTAAACGAATTACTTGTTTTTAAGGTGTTTTGCAGTAGCTTCTATAGTTCAAATCGGCACTCTAGCTGCGCTGGCGAGTGCACCACGGAATGCCTCCAAAAGCTTGTATTCACTAAAAATCAGTGTATTTTGTCTTACTGTAGCATAAATAACCTAGTTCCATCGAAACTACAGGTAGAATATGTTTCCAAAGTTACATGCAAAATCGTCGTTTCAGACCGTGAAACGCTCAAATATGATGTAAAAACTGTTTCTCAAAACATGTCTCCAAATCACTTGAAAATGCGTTTTCTAAGCGAATTACGTGTTTTTAAGGTGTTTTGCAGTAACTTCTATAGTTCAAATCGGCACTCTAGCGTTTTCTAAGCGAATTACGTGTTTTTAAGGTATTTTGCAGTAACTTCTATAGTTCAAATCGGCACTCTAGCTGCGCTGGCGAGTGCACCACGGAATGCCTCCAAAAGCTTGTATTCACTAAAAATCAGTGTATTTTGTCTTATTGTAGCATAAATAACCTAGTTCCATCGAAACTACAGGTAGAATATGTTTCCAAAGATACATGCAAAATCGTCGTTTCAGATCGTGAAACGCTCAAATATGATGTAAAAATTGTTTCTCAAAACATGTCCCCAAATCACTTGAAAATGCGTATTCCAAGCGAATTACGTGTTTTTAAGGTGTTTTGCAGTAACTTCTATAGTTCAAATCAGCACTCTAGCTGCGCTGGCGAGTGCACCACGGAATGCCTCCAAAAGCTTGTATTCACTAAAAATCAGTGTATTTTGTCTTATTGTAGCATAAATAACCTAGTTCCATCGAAACTACAGGTAGAATATGTTTCCAAAGATACATGCAAAATCGTCGTTTCAGACCGTGAAACGCTCAAATATGATGTAAAAACTGTTTCTCAAAACATGTCTCCAAATCACTTGAAAATGCGTTTTCTAAGCGAAATACGTGTTTTTAAGGTGTTTTGCAGTAACTTCTATAGTTCAAATCGGCACTCTAGCTGCGGCGGCGAGTGCACCACGGAATGCCTCCAAAAGCTTGTATTCACTAAAAATCAGTGTATTTTGTCTTATTGTAGCATACATAACCTAGTTCCATCGAAACTACAGGTAGAATATGTTTCCAAAGATACATGCAAAATCGTCGTTTCAGACCGTGAAACGCTCAAATATGATGTAAAAACTGTTTCTCAAAACATGTCTCCAAATCACTTGAAAATGCGTTTTCTAAGCGAATTACGTGTTTTTAAGGTGTTTTGCAGTAGCTTCTATAGTTCAAATCGGCACTCTAGCTGCGCTGGCGAGTGCACCACGGAATGCCTCCAAAAGCTTGTATTCACTAAAAATCAGTGTATTTTGTCTTATTGTAGCATAAATAACCTAGTTCCATCGAAACTACAGGTAGAATATGTTTCCAAAGATACATGCAAAATCGTCGTTTCAGACCGTGAAACGCTCAAATATGATGTAAAAACTGTTTCTCAAAACATGTCTCCAAATCACTTGAAAATGCGTTTTCTAAGCGAATTACGTGTTTTTAAGGTGTTTTGCAGTAGCTTCTATAGTTCAAATCGGCACTCTAGCTGCGCTGGCGAGTGCACCACGGAATGCCTCCAAAAGCTTGTATTCACTAAAAATCAGTGTATTTTGTCTTATTGTAGCATAAATAACCTAGTTCCATCGAAACTACAGGTAGAATATGTTTCCAAAGATACATGCAAAATCGTCGTTTCAGACCGTGAAACGCTCAAATATGATGTAAAAACTGTTTCTCAAAACATGTCTCCAAATCACCTGAAAATGCGTTTTCTAAGCGAATTACGTGTTTTTAAGGTGTTTTGCAGTAACTTCTATAGTTCAAATCGGCACTCTAGCTGCGCGGGCGAGTGCACCACTGAATGCCTCCAAAAGCTTGTATTCATTAAAAATCAATGTATTTTGTCTTATTGTAGCATAAATAACCTAGTTCCATCGAAACTACAGGTAGAATATGGTTCCAAAGATACATGCAAAATCGTCGTTTCAGACCGTGAAACGCTCAAATATGATGTAAAAACTGTTTCTCAAAACATGTCCCCAAATCACTTGAAAATGCGTATTCCAAGCGAATTACGTGTTTTTAAGGTGTTTTGCAGTAACTTCTATGGGTCAAATCGGCACTCTAGCTGCGCTGACGAGTGCACCACGGAGTGCCTCCAAAACCTTGTATTTACTAAAAATCAGCGTATTTTGTCTTATTTTAGCATAAATAACTTAGGTCCATCGAAAATTCAGGTAGAATATGTTTTGAAAGATACATGCAAAAACGTCGTTTCAGACCGTGAAACGCTCAAATATGATGTAAAAACTGTTTCTCAAAACATGTCTCCAAATCACTGGAAAATACGTTTTCTAAGCGAATTACGTGTTTTTAAGGTGTTTTGCAGTAACTTCAATGGGTCAAATCGGCACTCTAGCTGCGCTGGCGAGTGCACCACGGAGTGCCTCCAAAACCTTGTATTGACTAAAAATCAGTGTATTTTGTCTTATTTTAGCATAAATAACTTAGTTCCGTCGAAAATTTAGGAAGAATATGTTTTGAAAGATACATGCAAAAACAATGTTTCAGACCGTGAAACGCTCAAATATGATGTAAAAACTGTTTCTCAAAACATGTCTCCAAATCACTTGAAAATGCGTTTTCTAAGCGAATTACGTGTTTTTAAGGTGTTTTGCAGTAACTTCTATAGTTTAAATCGGCACTCTAGCTGCCCTGGCGAGTGCACTACGGAGTGCCTCCAAAAGGTTGTATTCACTAAAAAACAATGTATTTTGTCATATTGTACCCTAAATAACCAAGTTCCATCGAAACTACAGGTAGAATATGTTTCCAAAGATACATGCATAATCGTCGTTTCAGACCGTGAAACGCTCAAAAATGATGTAAAAACTGTTTCTCAAAACATGTCTCTAAATCACTTGAAAATGCGTTTTCAAAGCGAATTACGTGTTTTTAAGGTGTTTTGCAGTAACTTCTATTGTTCAAACCGGCACTAGCTGCGCTGGCGAGTGCACCACGGAGTGCCTCTAAAAGGTTGTACTCACTAAAAAACGGTGTATTTTGTCTTATTGTACCCTAAGTAACCTAGTTCCATCGAAACTACAGGTAGAATATGTTTCCAAAGATACATGCAAAATCGTCGTTTCAGACCGTGAAACGCTCAAATATGATGTAAAAACTGTTTCTCAAAACATGTCTCCAAATCACTTGAAAATGCGTTTTCTAAGCGAATTACGTGTTTTTAAGGTGTTTTGCAGTAACTTCTATAGTTCACATCGGCACTCTAGCTGCGGCGGCGAGTGCACCACGGAATGCCTCCAAAAGCTTGTATTCACTAAAAATCAGTGTATTTTGTCTTATTGTAGCATAAATAACCTAGTTCCATCGAAACTACAGGTAGAATATGTTTTCAAAGATACATGTAAAATCGTCGTTTCAGACCGTGAAACGCTCAAATATGATGTGAAAACTGTTTCTCAAAACATGTCTCCAAATCACTTGAAAATGCGTTTTCTAAGCGAATTACGTGTTTTTAAGGTGTTTTGCAGTAGCTTCAATAGTTCAAATCGGCACTCTAGCTGCGCTGGCGAGTGCACCACGGAATGCCTCCAAAAGCTTGTATTCACTAAAAATCAGTGTATTTTGTCTTATTGTAGCATAAATAACCTAGTTCCATCGAAACTACAGGTAGAATATGTTTCCAAAGATACATGCAAAATCGTCGTTTCAGACCGTGAAACGCTCAAATATGATGTAAAAACTGTTTCTCAAAACATGTCTCCAAATCACTTGAAAATGCGTTTTCTAAGCGAATTACGTGTTTTTAAGGTGTTTTGCAGTAGCTTCTATAGTTCAAATCGGGACTCTAGCTGCGCTGGCGAGTGCACCACGGAATGCCTCCAAAAGCTTGTATTCACTAAAAATCAGTGTATTTTGTCTTATTGTAGCATAAATAACCTAGTTCCATCGAAACTACAGGTAGAATATGTTTCCAAAGATACATGCA